>PVJX010009221.1:0-61916 GCA_004027295.1 Dolichotis patagonum
TTCTGTCTAGTTGATCTGTCCCTTTGGGTCAATGGTGTGTTAAAGTCTCCTGTTATAGTTGTATTATTGCTTATTTGATTTTTCATTTCTGTTAGTATTTGCTTTATATAGCTGGGTGCTCTGGAATTTGGTGCATATATATTTAAGATTGTTATCTCTTCCTCTTGAAGTTTTCCCCTAACTAGTATGTAGTGACCTTAAAAATATGGAACGCTTCACGAATTTGCGTGTCATCCTTGCGCAGGGGCCATGCTAATCTTCTCTGTATCGTTCCAATTTTAGTATATGTGCTGCCGAAGCGAGCACTCTCTAACAGTTTTTAAGGTTTTTGTCCTTGTATTGGATTTCTGGGATTTTGATTACAATATGTAATTGGAGAAGTTCTTTTCTGACTGTGGCTATTTGGGGTTCTATATGCCTCATGTATCAGATTGTTAATTTGTTTCCACATAGTTGAAATATTTGTTATTATTTTTGTAAACAGATTTTTTATGACATCTGTACTGTATTCTGATTTTTCACCAATTCTAGTTAATCTTATATTAGTCTCTTTTGTATCATCTAACAGCCATTGTGTCCATTTTGCATGTTCTCTTGTTCTTTTTAAGGTATAGAGATATACCTTGTGGTATATCATGTGGTTACCCACTGGTAGATTTTTCTAGTTTTGACATTGCTTTCTCAAATTAGTCACTTCTACTGCCCATGGTTTCAGTAGAGTTTTTTTATCTCCTGGATTTGTTTGGTAGCTTTTCATAGACTCTCTTCTGGTCATTCATATTTTGTGTCTTTTGTTTAGCTCAGCTAGTTTATCATTAGTATTTCTTGTAAGCTCACTGCTGTTTTTTAAAGCCCATTATCTATTTATTTATGTTACTTCTGAACTCTGAGATCACATTATTTATCTATTTCTGCCTACTTTTTATCATTTGATATAATTCAGTTGTTTTGGCATTTGATTTCATCTCCCTCAATGCTCCATGGGTCAACTTTGGGGAAGTTGGAAGTTGGAAGTTTTTGGAGGGTTTTTTTGCCTTGCCTTCTCATGATTTTATTTTTCCTCCCCTTTTGCTAAGGATTTCAGGTCCATCATGTAGGAAAAGCTTTGTTGCTAGTGTGATATCTCTTTAATTAGTGTCTGCTTTTTAGTGGTGCACAATGGGCATGGTTAACTAGAGGCCTTTTCCTCTATCTCAAGATCCAACTGCTACCATTATTTTTGGAGTTCAGTGTAATTGACCCAGCACCCTGTTCTCTGGAAATGAACCACAATATTTCTGATGACACAAAACAAACCAGACATTGACACACATTAAAAATTACCTAATGGTAACAACGATGCCATCCTGGCAATAGTAACAAAATCAGCAGTAATGACAGAGTCAAAGATAAACTGGATATTGACACACCATTAGAACCAATAGAAGCTACCACCCTCCTGCATAAAATAAAGATCTATAATTATAATTTAGACACAAAGACAAATGAAATATTGACATATGGTAATTGTCTACTAAATGGCAACAACTATACCAACCAGTAAGAATCAAAAAGTTCAATGATTCAAAGAGTTCAGCACAGAATTAATACTTAACAAGTTATAAAACCTAATAATAATACTAGTATTTATGGAGTAGGTGAGAAATGGTAGGGTGAAAGAAGTAAAATTTTATAAATGAAAAGTTGAGAAGGAGGAGAGAAAAGTGAGACAAAGGATCATATTAAATAGTCAAAGAATTGATAGAAGTAGATAAAACTACTAGAAAATAACAAACAAGAGAAAGAAAAGAAAAACAGAGCAAAGAAGACAAGGTAAAACAGAAAGAAAACAAGAGAGACAAAAGGAAAGCAAAAAAAAAAGAAAAAAGGAAAATTCTCCACAGTTCTTTCCTCAAACCAAAAGAAAGCAAAAAAGCAACCAAGAAGAAAGAAATAAATGAATTCTCCAAATGACTTATGTGTTTTTAATGAGTGGTTTCTTTCCAGGGTGTTCAGTAGTAGAATCCAATAGATATGGGGGATGGATAGTGAATCACTTTCTAAGACGTATTTTGTTTCCAGACTCATGTTTTTGCATGTAAATATTGGCTCCTGCCTAGCTTTTCCTACTGGCTTCACCAGTCAATAACAGTTGCCCTAAAGCTGTGGTCACTCCACAGTTCTCTCTTTCTATGTTCCTCTGTTTACTCCAAGCCACAGCTTTCTCTGGGTAACTTTAGAGGCTTTGAATTTGTGTGACACCCCTCCTCTTGCCCCATAGGCACTTCTATCCATAAACTCCAGGTTGTTGCAACCACCTAAAAGCCTAGAGGTGTCCTTGGTCACATTGGTAGATGGAGGAAATCACAGACCACTGAGTTATATGCTACATGTAGGCAGCAGAACGACGATTCAAGCAGACTACTTGCACTTAATCCAACAGCTTTAGCCCAGCCCCCTTTGAACTCCATATATGACCAGCCTGGCCTCTTGCCATGGAAGATGGGGGCCTTATGTGCTTCTTGGTTTGAGTTTAAACTTCTTAGGGGGATCTATGTCTAGCCTTCACACTCTCTGCAGGTATCTCTTGTGGTTGCCTCCTACCTAATCACTGTGGTAAGGTGATACTGGAAATTCTGACATAATATTGTTCTGTTGTTTTTTGGCGGCTCAGGGCTCAGTCTTAATTAACACCTTCCCAAAATAACTCCCAATTATATCCTCTCAAATATGAACTGTGCTGCATTGTATTTCTTCATCAACTTTAGCCTGACTTGAAGAAGGAGTCACTTTTGGAGTAAAACCACACACTGTTTGTGCAGCTTGCAATAGCTGTGACCTTTGATTGGGATTAGTGCTGCCAGCCCCATCTGTTGTTTCTCTCTGGCTCTCCTCACCTTCTCCAGGGTTTCCTTGTGTCAGCAGAGACAGGTCTCCCTCCCTGTGCTCCTGAATGAGCTTTTCAGACTCTTTGTTCTTTTCTCTGCATTATGTTATGTTTCTGCAGCTTCTCTGTAGCTTCTAGTTTTCCCATCCATACCCTCCTGTTTCCTGGAGATCCCTTCCTTCTTTCCTTCCTTCCTTCCTTCCTTCCTTCCTTCCTCTCTCTCTCTCCCCCCTCCCGTCTCTCTGTCTCTTTCTCCTCTTCACCAAGGCATTTTTTCCCCATGTATCTCAATTCCATGTCTTAGAGAGGCTGCATTCTGCTGAGTAATTTTTCTTAAATGTAAATTTTATCATATCATTTCCCTGGTTGAAACCATTCAAAGTTTCTGAATAATTGCCATACTCAAGAATGTCATAAGGAACCTTTGTGATCTATCCTCTGACTACTTCATTACCATCTCTCTGTTTTACTGCAGTCAACCTATGTGCTCAGTATATTAACACTTAGCTGAACTTACTAAATCCTCTTTGACCCTTGTGTTGTATTTTTGTGTAAATCTTTTCTCCTGTGTAAATTTTACTTTCTTTTCAAAATTTATCTTTCCCTGATTACCCTCTTGCCACTTCCACTGCCTACTACAACTCCATTCTACATGCTATATAGCAGCTTTTATTTATTACATTTCAGTTCTTTATCAAACTTCTAAGATTGCCTGTTTACTTTTCTCCTCCTAGACTGTAGGCTCTTTGAGGAAAGAGCTTAGTTTGTATTGAAAAATTAAACTCTAGAACAATGAGATTTATCTGTATAAGGGACAATGAAAAGCAATCAAGTTTCTTTGTGGTCCTTGGCTTGCATATTATTTTATTGTTTATGTGGACTGAAAATTGTTGGAAACCAAACATAAAATTGATGTATTAATTGTCATATATTTTGATGTATTTTCCAGTTTGCTCATTCTATCCATCTAGACTGTGTTTTCCTTCTTAGAAACTCATATTTCCTTGAAAGGAAGCTAATATTTCCTTCTAACTAATTTTATTGAAAAAACAATTTTCCACAGGTGGACACAGTTGACTTCCTCATTCTTTCCTGTAAATTTATCAAGAATTAAATATTCTAAGATTTGAAAAAGACTTTTGTAGGTATCAGTTTTCAGTGATTCTTAATCCTGGTAGCTCATCTGATGGAGTCTATAATATAGATCCTCAGTACCCATCCCAGAGGTACAATACAGTATTATTTTATGTCATTATTCCTCCATAAACTCAGATGAACAGTAAATTTTTACGACAGTTAATCTGGTCTAGTCACTCTGAGAATCTATGGAAAACTCTGCTGTTATACAATGCTGCTATTCCTTGGACCACATTTTAATAGCAAGGGCAGTAAAACACACAATAGAAGAGTTAGAGTAACCTGGATTCAAATCATCTTTCTACTAATCAGTGATGTGCAACCTTTACTTCTCTTGTCTCATCCTCAGTTTCCTTATTTCTAAAATTTCCTTTTTTTTTTTTTTTTTTTTTTTGGTACTGGGGATTGAACTCACGACCTTGCGCTTACCAGGCAAGCACTTAAGCCACTGAGCTAAATCCCCAGCCCTCTAAAATTTCCAAAAGACATTTTTTTTGTTGTTAAAATAGTGAAGATTAAACTCAAAACGTTAGTAGTGAGATATATCTCTAGCCATTTTTGTAATTGTTATTTTTTAAGACAGGGTCTCTCTAAGTTGCTAAATTGCTGAGGCTGGGTTCAAACTGTGACCCTTTTGCTTTAGCTTCCCAGAGTGCTGAGACTGCAGGTGTGGGCTACTATGCTCAGCTTAGAGATTTTTTTTAAGTATGCAAATTAACACAGATACATGTCTTTTTGAAAATTCTAGCAATCCAAACAAATTGAACTCTCTTCATCTTGATTATGCACACTAATTATAAGGAAATAGTTTTACAATTCTGAGTCATCCAATACAGATATAGATATCTTTTCAGTTTGGTCATTTTACATGCTATGATTAAGTTAAACAAAAATACTTTATGAGCATTCGACATGGTTCTTGGCACATTACAGGTGCTCAGTAGATGGCAGCAAGTAACTTCTTAAATTTAATTTTAAATATTTAATTATATGCAAAAATAACACAAAAAGGAGAGTAGATAGTATAAATGAACCTTTGTGTATCTATAATTCAGTTTCAACAATTATCAACATGTGGCCAATCTTGTTTTATCTGTACCCTTTCATTCCTCTAAATTATTTTAAAACAAATCCTACACACTTATATAATTTCTTCCATGAGCACTGCAGTGTGTATTTGTTTTATTAGTGCATATGTGCAGTACATGTATTTTTGTAATCATCCTGAGGAATAGGTACATTTACATAATACAACTTGTTTTCTTTTTTAAATCCCCTTCTCCTTCCCTCCTTCTCCCTCCCACCTCCTCTAATACCCCTTTCCTCATTTATATTCTCATACGTATTGTTAATCTTAGCTCATTTTATGACATGCAATGTTTACTTTCATTGTAGTTAAGTTCCTATACATGGCATATCTTTATTCTACTTATTTCCCCTTCCCTTCCCCCTCAACCCTTGCTTTAATCTCTTGGACCCCTTCCTGTTTGCAAGAGATTTATCTCTTTGTCTCCTTTTACCAGTTCTATGTTGCCTTATTCAAATGAAAGATACCATACAGTATTTAGGACTCTGTGTCTGATTTGTTTCACTCTATTATATTTTCCAGGTGAGTCAATTTTCCTATAAATGTCTCAAATTTGTCATTCTTTATAGCCAAGTACTATTTCATTATATATAAATAGAATATTTTCTTTATCCAATCCTTTGTTAATGGTTATACAGACTACTCCTAAGGTTTAGCTATTATGAAAGGCACTGCTATTTACAGTGGTATGCTTGTATCACTGTGGTATGATGGCTTAAACTCTTTGAGAAAGACACCTAGAAGTGGTTAGCTGTTAGCTGAGGCATATGGAATTTCTAATTTTAGTTGAGAAATCTCCACAGTGATTTCCATAATGGTTGTACTAGTTTACATTTCCACCAACCATGTAGGAGGGTTCCTTTTCCACCACAATCTCACAAGCATTTGTTATTGTTTGATTTCTTCATGATTACCATTCTTTCTGGAGTAAGATGAAATTTTAACACTGTTTTAATTTGCGTTTCTCTGATTTGCCAGAGATTTTGAACATTTTTTCATATATTTGCTGGCCATTTGTACTTACTCTTCTTACTCACATGCCCATTTCTTGACTGGGTCTTTTATTTTAGGTGTTCTAATTTTTTTAGTTCATTATGTAATCTAGATATTAGTCATCTGTTTGAGGAGTAGCTGGCAAATTTTTCCCACTCTGCAGGTTATCAGTTCACTGTACTGATTGATTCCTTTTACATACATAAACTTTTCAATTTGATGTCTCATTTATTAATTCTTCTTGTTGTTTGTTGGGCAATTGCAGTTCTATTTGGAAAATCCTTTTCTCTACCTAGGGTTTCAAGTATTTTACCTATTTTGTCTTCCGGTAGGTTCAACATTTCTGTTTTAATGCTTAGATATTTGATTCATTTTGATTTAAATTTACTATATAGTGAGAGATCTGGGTCTAATTTCAATCTTCTGCAAACAGTTATCCAGTTTCCCCAGTATCACCTGTCAAAAAGACTCTTTCCTCTAATGCATGTTTTTGGCCCCTTTGTCGAAGATCATATATCTGAATGTGACTGAGGTTGTTTCTGTGTCACTGTTCTGTTCCACTGATTTATGTATCTGCTTTTGTTCCAGTACCATGCTGTCTTTTATCACCATTGCTGTGTAGTATAGCTTGAAGTCAGTTTATAATGCCTCTTACTTTGCTCTTGTTGCCCAAAATTGCTTTTGCTATTCTGGATCTCTTTTGGGATTGTTTTCTCTGTATATGTACAGTATGCTGTTGGTATTCTGATTGGGACTGCATTGAATTTGCGTAAAAGCTTTGGAAGTATGATGATAATGAAAAGATGCTCTCTCTGTAGTCTCTTCTAGCTCCCTCATTATAAGCATTATATTGTTATTTTTACCTAAAAATTAATGTGAAATCCTTGGTGTAATTAAATATTGAGTCAACATTAGAAAATCCTCAGTTGTTATGATTTTTTTTCTTGTTGAAATCAGGATAAAGGTGGTAGTTGTATTATTACTGATATTATCATTATAATCTCTACCAAGCAAAACTCCAACTTACACTTTTAGTGATGAGTAAAATGCTGACAACCATAGCAGTTTATTTTAAACTTTAGAATATATGACCATGAGTTTTCCATTCACTACAAACTATTTGTTTTTCTATACTTCCTGTCTATTGAATCTTACACAGAGCAAAACAGATTCCTCTGCTTTGTGACACCCTGTATTCATTTTCTGTAGTTTCTTCAACAACAAAGTATTACAAAATTGTGTGTTTTCAAAGAATGAAAATTCACTGTGTCACAGTTCTGGAGGTAACAAGTCTAAAATCAAAGCGTTAATAGGATTATGCTCCCTCTGATGACTCTAGAGGAGAATCTTTCTCTGTCTTTTCTGGTTTGGAGGGAGCCTCCCTATTGCTTGGCTTGTGCCAGTGTAATTCCAATCTCTGCCTTCACCTTCATGTGACTATTTTTCTTCTATGTTTTTGTCTAAATTTTCTGGTTTCATAATGGAGTATGGGCCCAACATACTGTAGTATGGCTTCATCTCAACTAATAATATCTGCTAAGACCTTGTTTTCAAATGTGGTCACATTCTGAGATTCTAAGGGTTAGCAGCTAAACTCTTGGGGGCACACAAGTCAACTCATGAGATAACCTTTAAAATATTTGAAGAAAACATCAAATCTCACACAGTCTTTCCTTCTGCCTAAAATTTTCCTGTTCATTCAATCATTTCTGAGACTTAGCTTTATTTTTTCCAAAACACTGGCATTTATTTAACAGCCTAGTCCACTCTGCCATTTGAAATGTTCAGGTATAATTTGACCATGCAAAATATATCCATACTATTTCTTTCCTGCATCTGCATACTCTCTTTCTATTAGTACAGTCTGTTTGAATGATTACCATTTTTAAGCTCTCCCCTCTTCTAGTTCCCCTTCACTTTAGGCCAAGTTAGCTTCTCTACTTCTGTTCTCTTATTTTTCCTTTAACACTGTACTTAGCACACTACATAATAATTGTCTGAAAAAGAACTCAGGATGTTGCGAGTCAGCACAATAATCCGAATGTGTTGTGTCCATACATTAGTTCATTCATCAATCATTCATTGAATTCCTATTATGCCCCAAGCACTCTACACTGTGCTTTGGGTACAACTTTCGGTCAGCCATAGCTTCTCAAAGAGCTCACAATCTAATGAGGTATAGAGGCACGAGAACAGACAAGAAAAGTACAGCTGGACAAGTACTGTGATAGAGGAAAGTTCAGGATGTTTTGAAAGCAAAGAAGAGAGACATCTAACCCAGTTGGAGATGCAACATGTTAAGGGAAGCCTTGTTTGAGGAAATAATACCTAGGCTGAGTCTAAGAGGATGGCAAGAAGTCAACCAAGCAAAAAGGGAGTGGGTGGTATGATGTTGGGTATATAAGAAAAAGAATAAGTTTGGGGAGAAGATAATGAGTTTGGTTTTGGATATGTTAAACTTGAGGTATTTATGGAGGTTTTCAGGCTTGCAGTAAAGTTCTGATTTAGAAGTATAAACTAGGGTATCACCAGGGTAAATGTAAAAGCAAAACAATGTCTGAGACCGTCTAAAAGAATTTGGAAAGTAGAAAGAGCCAACAACTGAGGATGGAATCCTCCTCAACACCTATGTTTTAGTCTGATAAAGGAGGAGGATCACAAAGAAAAAATAAAAAGTTGTACAGGGAACGAGGAAACCAAAAAATGTCATAGAAACTGAAAAAGAGGGAAAAAAGAAACACTAGCATTAAATGACATCAAAAGGTCTGAAAGCTAAGAATTTCAGGAAAAATTTTGTTTAATGCTTTGCTAAAATCTAAATAATTGCAAGATTACCTTCCCTTTTCTTTGTTCTATTAGCCTCACTATTGTATTAAATTCATCAGAGGAAGAAATCAGGTTACTCTGACTTATTCTTAGTGAGTATGTCTTTTTGTAAAATAATTTCCCTATCACTCCAAAGACACTCAGCCACCTTATCTTTAACAAAGTACCCAAACATGTTCACTGGAAGAAAGATAGTCTCTTTAATAAGTGGTGCTGGAAAAACTGGCTTTCCATATGCTAAAAAGTAAAACTAGACCCATGCCTAAACTAAAAGTCACTAAACTAAATTTAAAATGGGTGAAAGATCTAAATATTAAAACAGAAACATTAACTCTCTGGGAGAGAGAATAAACAGAACACTTGAAGACAGGTGTACACAAAGATTTCAAGAACAAAAACCTGATTACACTGGAAATAATATGAAGAAGCAACAACTTGAATCTCATTCTATTAAAAAGCTTTTGTACAGCAAAAGAAATCACCAAGAGAGTGAAAAGGCAACTCACAGAGTGGGAAACAAGTTTAGCCAGTCATCTTTCAGACAAAGGACTAAATCTGGAACATATAAAGTGTTTTAAAAAAAGGTCAGACATCCCAAATGTAAAGACACAATTCAAAACTGCTTATCTGAGATGAGTAGACACTTCTCAGAAGAAGTACAAATGGAAAATGAATATATGAAAAAATATCCAACATCACTGGTCATTCCAGAAATGCAAATTAAAACTACACTGAGATTCCATTTCACTCCACAAAGAATGACTAACATCAAGAAATCAACCAATAACAAATGTTGATGGGGAGGGGGACTCTTCTCCACTGTTGGTGGGAGTGTAGGCTGATGCAATCTCTGTAGAAATCAGTATGGAGATTCCTCAAAAACTACATTAGCAGTCCCATTTTACCCAGCTATTCTCCTTCTAGGTATCTTCCCAGAAGAATTAAAATCATCGTACCACAGCAATAACCTGTTGATAGTGGCAAAGTTTGTAGCAGTTAAATCTTGGAAGCAGCTGAAATGTCCATCAATCAATAAATAGATAAAAAAGATTTTTTATATAACTGAGTATTTCTCATCCATAAAGAAAGATGAAATTGAGACATTTATATCTAAAAGGAGGGACTTTGAGACCATAGTCATAAGTGAAATAAGTTGGGCACACATGTAAATATTGTATTATGTCCCTTGTGTGAGAAACTGGAAATGTAGTTAAGATCATAAATGTACAATAGATATTGTGAAATGAGAAGAAATTGTTCAGAAGGAAAAGGAAAATATGGAGGGGGAGGGGAAAGGAAGGAAGGGAAAGAAAAAAATAGGAAAAGAAGGATAAATTGAAACTGAGCTTTGTGAACAGGGAGGGGAAGGGGATTTGAAAATGGGGATAGAAAATAGAAAAAAGAGGAAACAAGATATGTCAAATACAGATACAAATCCCCCATCTATGGCCATACCACCCTGAACGCGCCCGATCTCGTCTGAAGTCGGAAGCTAAGCAGGGTCGGGCCTGGTTAGTACTTGGATGGAAGACAGATACAAATCCCCTATTATAAATGTGGTCATTCTGTGTACCTAAGTTGTACCAATAAACTTTTATTTTTTAAAAAAGGATTGAGACTCAGAAATGAATACAAGTAAATTTTGAAAAAAAAAATGGTTGCTGGTATACAGACTGTTGAGACCCTGAGAGATATGTCTGATTTCCTAGCATGAATCTACTTTGAAAGCACTACTTTCTGCCAAAATGTTCTTCCCCTATGTGATATTCTCATTGCAGACTGAAGATTGGGGTAGATCTATGTTATGGTTGCAAAGGTTATCTGTCAACTATACTTTCTTGTTTTTATTGCCATTCACCAAGTTGTAGGCTTTGGAGACACATTTATGATAGAGACTGATAAGTCTCTTGCTCTTAAAGAATGCATATTCAGGTGTGTGTACAGATGCATACATGGGGTATATAATAAACATATGAAAATTTTCACTAGTAATAAGTTCTCTGGAGGAAAGTAATGGGGTGGTATATGAGAAAACAACATGTAATATTACTTTAGATAGAGTGGTCAGGGAAGGCTTCTCTGACAAGGTGATGTATAATCTGAGAGAAAGCACTATAGATAGCTTTGTTTTTTTTTTTTTTGGTACCGGGGATTGAACCAATGACCTTGCACTTGCCAGGCAGGTGCTTACGCCACTGAGCTAAATCCCCAGCCCTATAGATAGCTTTGTGAAGAGTGGAAGTAAAAGCATTCTAGCAGAAGGAAAATAGCATATGAAGTTTCTGGGGTGACTAAGAGCATGGTACTTTTTCAGAAGTGTTAGAAGCACAGTGTATATGGTTTATAGTGAGGAAGGGTCAGAGCAGAACAGGAGGAAGTTGGTGAGATAGGTAGGGCTAGCTGATGCCAAGTCTTATAGAAAGCCATAAGTAATTTTGAATTTTACTCTAATGGCAGTGAGAGTAGATTAAAGGATTTTAAGCAGGGATTGGGAATAAAATGATCAGATTTCCATTTTGAAAATATTACTCTGGATATAGTACTGACTGCAGGTAGAAGTGAGGAGACCCAATATGACTTGATCATGGATTGGATAATGGGCATTGGGGCAAGGAATGTGACAAGTATGGCACTCCAATGCCTGGCTTTAGAAGTTGGGTGATGCCATTAACTAATAAAAAGGAGTAGGAAACTAAGATTTCTCTTTTGGTTGCATTCAGTTAGTATTGTCTATAAGACAGCCAGGTGAAGATGTAAAATAGGTATACATGTACAAGACTGAACTCAGGGGAGACATCTTAGCTGGAGAGATAAAAGTGAGATTCATCAACATACAGTTTGTATTTTAAATCATGGAATTAGAGTAGGTCACCTCAGGAGTGAGTGTCATGGCAGATGGAGCCAGGACTTGAGCTGTGGGCTCTGCAAACTCTTCAGAGGTTAAAAAAAGCCCTGGAGGAGGAAGCAACCAAACTCTAAGAACTAGCAGTGAGATGAGAGGAAAACCAGAAAAATATGGTGTGGAAGAAGGCAGACCCTAAGTGACAAGATACTGTCAGTTAGGAATGCATTGGGTCTGAAGACACATTAAAACTCTAGGAAAATATTTACTAATGTAGCATGGATGTCAAATACACATGCTTGTTGTAACAAACCCAACTTAGAAAAGTTAAAAATTGGTAAAAGCAATGACAGAATATAACTTAAAAAAAAATAAAAAACTACCAGAGGCATGCCATTTCTCCATACTGGGAGCATATTTATTTTGAACCACTCTCTCCTAAGTAGCCTACAGGGCCCATTCACAAGTAGCATTTTAGAACAATGCCCTATTGATGAGTCTATGCCAAAAGTGCTTTTCTTCTCACTATCCTGTTAAGAGCGCCTGGTTAGAAAAGGCTTTGGTCAACCTCTGGATTTCAGACAGCCAGCTACTTCTTTTGAGAGCAGTATGAAGGTTCCCTTCTGCAGAAGCAATGATTCTCTTGCACAACAAAATCACCATTCTGTGATTTTTCCTTCTGCAACAGACTGGGCTCTGTGCTTCTCTCTGTAGAAAGTATTTGGAGCCATTCCTCCCCCCTCCTACATTCCTAGCTACAAAAAATAGCCCATGAGCTATCCTTTTCATACTGTGCGCCTGTGTTGTGGTGAGTCTGCTGCAGATTAATTCAATTAAACACCTTAAGCTAAATCTGTCAAATATTTTTTCTTTTATGGGCTAGGTTTATTTGGCTAATGAGATCAACATATGTTATATACAAAGGTAACCATTAAATAATTATAAACAAATAATTGCATCACATGCTTCCAGCCAATTTTGCATCTCTTGCCAGGTATAAAACATTCACTTTATTAAATTTACAGTGAGTGCTTTGCATAAAAGCACTTGTGCAACGTGATTAGCAAAATCTCCCCATCTCCCTTCCCTAACCACAGAAGATATTAGTCATTCCTTTGAATTAATACATTGAAACCCTCTATTAAAATTAAAATATTATATTCTAATAGAAAGACAAATGAAGCTATTAACACTCAGCTCAAATTAGTTGATTCAATTCTCTAATCACTTAGCAAGATCTTTTGTGAAAGGGACCCAGATATGGTTAAGATTTGAGGAGGGAAAGAAACATCCAGAATGTAGGTTCCTGCCTGAGAAGGGAAGATGGAGCTAGGGAGCTCTGTGTAGAGTCAGGGACTACTTCAAAAGCATTGGAAGCTCAGGTGGAGAAGAGATTTCTAAAAAGTGAAGGATCAGACACTTTCAAAAGGATGAGTAAAGCCACTAAAACAAATCTCCTTTACTGTCAGTTCTTCTAAGAGATAGCTGGCTCTTTCTCAGTATGTAGCTGATGTAAGTGGTCACTTCTTCACATTTTAGGAAATTCCCCAGCTTTCTGTGGGTATTATACCAAGTAAGACTGAAGAATTCTCAGAGATCAATTGACTTCTTACTCAATTTTGGGTTCAACTTTTTTTCAGACATATAAAATTTTGTTGTAACCTAACAAAGACATTCTCTCTGCAGACAATCCAGTTATGGAATAAATAGAATTAAACCCAAAAGATCCCCTTAGTTCTAGGCTCATACTGTTTTCAGGATACCCCCAAGCTGTTTTTCTTACATTTACTGGCATAAGCATCCATCTCTTTTCTTACACAAATAAAATAATCTGTACTTGCTCTGTCTCATTTCTTTTTTAGTTTGTTTTATTGTAAAATGTACATAACATACAACTTACTGTTCTAACTACTTATCAGTGTATGAGTCAGTGGCATTAAATTCATTCATAATACTGTGTGGCATACTCTTTCCAGAATTTCATAATCCCAGACAGAAACTCTGTATGCTTTAAATAATAATTCATTTTTTTCCTCTTGGCCCCTGGTGACATAGGAGAATGAAACTCCCAACCTACTATGTCTGCAAGTTTGTGTTCTCTAAAATCGAAGAATGAATTTTAGGAACAACAGAGGTGAACAGTAGAATATATTTATTGAGAGACAGAAACCTTCTGTCTGAAGAGAGACAGAAGGGGGTCCCGAGCAGGTTGCCCAGGACTCTTGTCTTTTCCAGGGACTTTAATAGAGTAAAACCATGGGTTTAAGGTGGGGAAGACTGGGAGCTCACAGAGCAGATGGGCACAAGGTGGGACATTACTATAGTTAGCCAATAAGATCAATAGTTCAGGTAAAATTGATTACATTAGGGACAAATGGGAAAGCAAGTCACGTAGGAAGTGGGCATTCTTATAGAGTAATGACTTTGCTAGGGGGATGGGAACTACTTAGGGTATCAATCCTTAGGATATGGGTGCATTTGTATGGTCTTTTGTCTTGAGGCCTGGTCCACAGCAGGAGGTGTCAGCTTCCCCAGCAGTTTTCGGAAGTCAGCACTGGCTCTATTGAGGACTTAGCCCTGTCTCACTGCCTACAATATTTTTGACTAACTCAGCTGCCTGCTACACTAGTAACATCCATTCTTTACTTCCTCCCTGTGGTATCAGGGATTGAACCCAAGACCTTCACACTGAGCTATTATCTCTTGCCCTTTTCTTCTTATTTTTTTATTTTGAGACAGGGTCTCTATAATTGCTAAGTTGCTGTTGCCCAAGCTGCGCTTGAATTTGAGATTCTCCTGCTTCACTCTTCTAGAGTGCTAGGATTACAGGTATGTACTACAATGCCTGGCTCCTCCTCTGTACTTTCTGTAGTTACGTGCCTTGCTCATTTAAACTATTTTTGAATGTAAATTCATGAACATTACAAAAAGTCAAACAATATAATACAGCATACTCAATGTTAAATGCTTCTCTGTTATTGTGTGGTTCTGAAATATCACCCAAATGCTCATGTGTTGAAACCTGGGTCACCAGTGAAACAGTATTGACATATGAGGTTTGGGGAAAATGACTGGATCATGCAAGTTCTGACCTCATGAGTGGATGAACCCATTGATGTACTTATAGTTTAAAGGGATATTGGAAGGTAGTGGAAAATTTAGGAGGTGGTTCCTACTTGGAGGAAGTGCAACACTGACAGTGTGCCCTTGAAAACTATACTAGACCCCAATACCTCTCTCAGTGTCTGCTTCCACATGGCCTTAAGGGAAGCAGGTTTTCTCTGTCACACTTGTTTTCCGCTAGGACTGTGGTGGTGAACCTATGACATGGGTGTTGTTTTTCTTTTAAGACAAAAGATATTAATGTATGAATTTTTTCTGAACTAGAACTTCAGTATTCAGGTTTAATTGTAATGCTGGTGCTTTGCAATAAGTAAGTGGATTCTGGGTTGCAGTTTGGGCACTCATCTGTGAAACATTTGCCATCACTGCCCTAGGATGTCTGTCTCACCACAGGCCCAGAAATAAGAGTCAGAAGAAAATGGGCTAAAACCTCTGAAACACACACTCTGTCTCTGTCTTTCTGTGTCTGTCTCTCACTCTCTATCTCTATCAATATTAGGGATTGAATTTTAGTGGATTCAAATTTAGTGGGTCACAAGGACAGAAAGCATATTTTGCCTCCTATGCTTCACCTCCAATGTAATCAACGTCTTAGGTATCTTTATGGACCTCTTTTTGGTTTTACACAAGTCACTCACCAAACTATCCTTCCCAGCTCCGCCCCCCCCCCCAGCTCTTGGAAACTTTCTGTTTGTACTTTGTATGAGTTTGACTATTTTAGATACTAAATGAGTAGAATCACCCAGTATTTGTCTTTTTGTGACTGATTTCACTTAGTATAATGTTCTCAGAGTTCATCCATACTGTAACATATGACATGATTTCCTATCAGAGAACCAATAGCAATCATCCGACTCCCCTGTTAAAGAATGTAAGAGAGCACAGAGGTCGGAACAAGCCAGCAACCCTGGTTTTAAAGACTGAATTGTATTCCATTGTATGTATATACCACATTTTCTTTATCTGTTAATCAATGGACAGACACAGATGGCTTTTAAATATTTTTATTTTGAGACAGAATCTTATAAGCTGCCTAGGCTGGGCTTGAACTTGTGATTCTGCTGCCTCAGCCTTAAAGAAAAGCATACCACCCCCTACACACACACTTGAATTTTTGTTGTTGTCATTGTTTGTTTGTTTCTATAGTGGACATCCTAATAAGGGTGAGATGACATCTCATTGTGGACTTGATTTACATTTTCTTGATGATTACTGATGTTAGGTATCTTATATGCTTGTTGCCCTTTTCTTCACCTTTGGATGAATGTCTATTTTCCTTTTTTAAATAGAGTTTTTGTTGTTTTTATTAAGTTGTCATTGTTTATATATTCTAGATATTATCTCATCAGATGTACGGTTTGCAAATATTTTCTCATTGTACAGGATGCATTTGCACTCTGTTGATTATGTCCTTTGCTATGTAGTTATTTTAAAATTTTTATGTAGTCATATTTTTCCTTTGGTTCCCTTGCTTTTGGTGTGAATCATTAACTTTTACTTCTCAGAGGGCGAGACTTTCCTCAGGGCCAAACTTTCCTCAGGTTAACCAGGGTAGCCAGGAGATTTTTGCCTTATGTGCCTCAGTACTCTCTCTTACATTGTTAACAGGAGTGTTGGCTGATTGCTATAGGTTCCGTGACAGTATAGACTTTTTCTGGACTTGTCAGAAAAATAGGAGGCCTGTGTGAAGGCACTGTTTCCACCTATTTTCTGGCTTCTTTTGCTCTTTTGCTCTAAGTTAGAAAGAGTCTCCCCTGGGACTTCCTGATCCTTCTTTTCCTTTCCTATCCACCTTGGGAGTGGAGCCTCTGAGCCAATTACGGTGAGCATACAGGTTGACTTCAGACCAATGAGAGGCTCCTGGGTTCCAAATGTACCAATCATTAGGGATAACATGGATAGCTAGCATCTGCCCTATTTTTTCTTGTAATGAGCCTCTTGTTTTGCCTGTCAAGGATTTAAAGCTGCAAAATACCCTACCCCATTTGGTGGCTTTAATCCAGCTATACAACTTTCACCCAAGGCTAATAAAACACAAGCACTCTCTTTGTAAAAAGAAAGAGTTCGGTTTCCTTCAGTTGTCTACCCTTTTGCGTGTTCTCCACTATTTTCGTTTTACTCTGTATTTAACTTTACCTAAAGGATCTATGCAGAAGACCCGGGCAGTCTTGTCACTGGCTTGGGCAAAGGCCTTTTTCTACAACTTGGGGGTTTTTGGGGCTAAGGGTGCGGGTGATGGGAGAATACTTTGGTCATAGTCTCCTGCATTTTACCCTTATTGTGGGCTCTCGCTCCTGGTCTTTCTCTTTTTTCCCTCTCTCCCTCTACCTCTTCCTTTCCTTCTCTCTTCTCTGTCAGTTTCTGTCTGGTCTCTCTGTCTCCTTTGCACTACACACACACACACATCCACGCGCGCGCGCGCGCGCGCGCGCGCGTTTCCGCCCGGGCCCCTCTCGGTGTGTCTGGCTTCAAAATGACAGGGCGCTGGAGAAAAGGCTGCTGGAATCAGCTGGTAGGTACTGTAGTAACCCGAACCCCACCCACCCATTGCCTTTGCTTGCTCAGGTTTCTCCGGTCCTTCCTGCCAGGGGAGAAAACAAGTAAACGCGCCTCTAGAGGAGGGGCTGGGGGAGCTGGGAGTGGCAGGGGCGGTGGAAGGTGAGCCAGGCAAGGTGGCCTGGCGCCCTTGCTGCCGGGGCCCCTCCCACTGCTCCTTGGAGGTGTCAGCCTCAGCCCTGTTTGCACCCACTCCCCCCCCCCTTTTCGGAGGGGTTGCTTTCCCCCCACCCTGCGGCAGCGGAAATGACAGTGTGGTGCCGTTGTGGTGTCATGGTGCTGCCCCTGGACTAAGGGGCGAAAACTCTTTAAGTTTAGCCCAGGAGACCTAGCTTCGGCGGCGTCGCGGTTGCTGTGCGGCCCCCTGCTAGACGCGCGGGCAGGCGGATCAGTACTGTAGTGCGGGGGCGGCGGCGGCGGTAGTGGAGGCAGCAGCCGCGAAGGCAGGCGGCGGCCTAGAGTGGCGGCGGCGGCGGCGGCGGCGGCAGCGGCGGCAGCGGCAGCGGCAGCGAAGGAGGCCCGGGAGCCCGCTCGGGAGCCCTAGCCAGCTTGCTGCGGAAGCAGGCGAGCGCCGGGCGCTCTCGAACGCGCATAGGAGATGGCTGGCACCCGGGAACGCTACGGGTAAAACGCGCCCCCTCGCCGCGGCCCTGGGGGTCGAGCGTGAAGGGCTCGGCCCCGGCTTTGGCAGCTCTTCAGGTGCCTCCGGGGCCCGGTGCTGGTCAAGGGCTGCTGGGCTCGGTGGAAAGGGGTGACGGGGCCCGCGAGGTTCCAAGCGACAGCTGCAGTGGCCCCGGCCCATCACCCGCTCCCCGTCGTGCCATTTGGGTGAGGGCGTCTGCTGCTGCTCTTCTGGAACTGAGTTTACACTCCCGAGTGCCAGGCGGGGCGGCCCGAGCCTTGTCGCGCAGCTGGGCCGGGCCGAGCCGGGGGCGCTGGCACTAGAAGGGCTTCCTTGGCGCCTGGGCGCTGGGCTGGGAAAGGGCACCGCCGCCTTCCCACGCTCCCGCGGTCTGCAGTTTCCTTGGCCTGGGCGGCGCCCCTGGGTCGGCAGTCTATCCAGCAGTGTTGGCGCTGCAGCCCTCGATGCTGCGGACACCCTGCCGGCGGGAGGCTGGAGGCCCGGCGAAACTTAATCCCTGCTCTGCTCCGGGAGCGATCCTGCAGTCTCTCTGGGTAGTTCCTTATTTCTGGCCTAGCTGTGAAACCAGTTCTGTAGGGGAAAGGGAAACCTTACATATGTCTACAGGACAGAATGTAACTAAGACAGGGAAAGCTGAGGTTTTTCCATTTCTGGCTAGTAAGAATTAAGTAAATAATGGCGGAGTAGATTTACAGAAATATTACTGGAGATGATCCGGGTTAGGTTACTTAGCTCTTCATTACTTTTTGGAGGCATCTCTTCTAAGAGCAGGAAATGGGAATCATAAGTGGTTGGGCTCTTTACTTTTTCCACCTTGCTCTGTTCTCCTTGGTAATCACCTTGTTTTGCCTCATAACACCTATTTGCACACTTCGTCTACCACCAGATCCCCGTGGCCCTCAATCTTTCTCCATCAACCTGTGTACTCCCAGTCATGCAGCTTCTTGCTTCTCAATCGGATTGCCTTTTTGAGAATTTCTGATTGTAGAGCCAGTGGATAGTGATGATTTTGTATCTCTGAGGAGGCGTCCTCATGAAGGAATATGTTGGGAACTGTAAATAGACAAGTACTATATGGGGGTTAATTTTTCTGATTCTCAATTTAGACCACAAGGGCTGCCTTTAACCCCCTCTGTACCCTCCCAGTACTCTAAGTTGTTCTCTGGCAAAGTTCCACTCTCCAGCCCTGCTTCTGTTTGGGGAGCTGTTTTGAGCTGCCTCAGATGAGTTCTCCTCCCCAATCCTCTTTCTACCTCCTCTTCAGTCATCACTGCCCTGAGGGTGAAAGTGTTTGTTAGTTTTATACATTCCTGCCCAATCAATTAGCTTAATACAGATTAGAGTTCTCCTGATTGTTCGTCCCAAATTGACTTGTGTGGTTGAAATATAGGTCTGGGAGCCAAGAAGATCAGAGTGCTCTCCCCAAATCTGATGTTGCCTTGGCTTTATGGATATAGGACACTCCTATGACCTTTCTTTCATAGTTGATGTATTTGTATAAAAGGCATAATATTGTGTATGGGATATTGTGAATCTTGGCTTGGTCCTTTGATGATGAAAGGGTTCTATAAACTCTTAGCATTATACTTTTCAAAGAAAGCACTTCGTTTACCTTTTATTGGATTAGTGGATTGACTGGATGTAAGTAGGAATCCTAGTTTACAGAAACCTTAATTTGCCATTATTAGTCCCCCTGGAGTTCAAGTTTATCATTGTATGTAGGTCCTAAGTATGTTTTAAGCCCCTCAATGCATGTATAAGAGAATGAAAATATACAAATAGCTATATACAGTAATGGTGATGATTTTGAGTTGTGTATGGTATCCAGGATGCTTTCACTTAACAATCTGAGTCAGACTCATTTGAAAACATAACTTCAACCATTTTTAGGCTACATAGGCGCAGTCAGTTAATTTCTAATAAAATGGTAAAAATAATTTCAGGTCTGGCCATATAAACATGATTAGTATCTAGCAACAGTGAGTCAATAATATTATGCACCTATAATGTACAGAGTTCTCTACAGGCTGGACTGAAGTTCCAGACTTGGCAAAACGTTTTGTCCTCTTGTTTGCTCCAAGAAAGAGTCCTTATTTTTGCTTCAGGATTATGATGTAGGAGTGCTGTGTTGGACAGGGCAGAAGTGAAAGACTGAAGGGCTGATTGTGTTTCTTCTATTTTACTTTCATGATGCTAGAATTCTCATTTAGCATGTTGTACCTTGCAAGTCCACCTCCAGGAAGTACTGTTGCAAACCAGAGTGACTTGGTTGCTTCATAAACATATCATCAGAACAGTGCAAATTGATTCAGATGAAATTAGTTTAGTTAATCCCTCTAAAGCAGTGCAACTTGCTCCAACTTGCAGATTTTAAAGTAGCATCAGTGGAGTCTCATAATTGCATCCAGATATTGCTCTGGGTAGTAAGCCTGTCCATTCCTTCATCCCTCCCATAAAATCTGCTGACACCACAACTGAGAAAGAAACTACAGGAGTATGTCTTTATCACTCAGCAAACCTCATTGGCTTGCTGAAAAGGAGAGAATGTTTTTCTTTATTCTGCCCTTTAAAACTCAAGTTTTCTCTTATTCAATTAGGACATAGAGCTCTAAAGAGGGTGAAGACAGGCCTGAGGCATGGAGTATGTCTTAAATGGCTGTTCTTGGAGATACTTGCATGAATTCATGTGTTTCTGTCATTCAGATTTTATGGATCTTGATAAGTTCCTAACTATTGCTAAGCTGGACTTGGCTACCAGAGGAGACCCAAGGATTTGCCCAAGGATTTTTGTCCTCTCTTCTGTACAAAAGAGAAAATGAGGCTTTGTCTTCATGAAGCACCATCTTACCTAACTTGGGTGTTTTGACTTGGAGTATTGCATCATCAAAATATGAAGTATAACATGTTCGTACTGGATATACTGCAGTTCAGGAGAGTTCAGAACAATTCACTTTTTGATGGATGAAATTTTGATGACAAGATATTATTGTATTACTGCCTATTTCAGATTTCTAAAAAATATTGTTCTAATCACTGAGCAGTATACAGAAGAGACAAGAAACTCTTTTTCAACCAGTGTGTTGGATTGCACAAGCCAGTGAGAAGATCAAATGAAGTGGTGTTAGGATAAGACATTTCCAACTCCAGTTATCCTCCTGAGCAGACTGCTAGTTCTCTAGTTCCCTTTGTTTCCAAGGGTTAGTATATGTTTATCTCTTACTTTCCTGTATTAAAACTTTGCTAAGGGTTTTCTGTGGGTTCTAGAGGTCTGTGACACTTTCTGTTACTTTTTTCATCTTTTTCTTCATAACCATAAGTAGATACAATATTTTTGATGGTCTTCCAGATCCTTCATTTTCCCTTAGAAATCCTATATGCTGGTATAAGATTTTGTAAAGTATGGGTGGTGGAAGGATTTTGAGTAATGTGCCAGCATCTCACCATTTTTCTCCACATGTGGTGAGTTCACCTGAATACGCACTAGGATATTGGTTAGCCTAAGTAGATTAGCAAAACACTATTTATAAGAGTTACTCCACTTGGATTCATGACTCCCTGCAGCATTCTGACTGCCTGACCCTGGGGTTTGTGTCCAGCCTCTTTCCTGCAGGTCAGTCTCCTCTGGTTGATAAACAGCGTCTCTAGTGTCTGGGACATTATCTTACGGAGACCAGATGATCTCATGACAACCTCATCATATCACTTAAAACCCTCCTGAAATACATAATCCAGCACTTGGAAATTGTCTTGTTAGGAGTATAATGTATAGCATGGCAGACATGCTGATGCAAGACAAGCAAGTATCTGAATATATACCAACCCAGAGATAGAAAAAAGGTTTACAGTTCAGAATTCTCAATCACTTTTTCTATAGCCCTTTGTTCAGTGTTGCTAGGATTCATGTGCTTCCCAAGAGAGTAGAAGCTTGATTTCAAATAGGCCTCTGTTCTCTGTCCCTTGTTTCTGACCTGAACTTTGGGTTCTCTCAGTATAAAATTCAATAGCATGCCCTACATACATATATGTTGACAGTTTCACTCTGTGGAAGTAGAGATAACTGCCCACCCAGGTGGACCACTGAACTTTTAAAAATTCTCAAATATTTCATTGGGAAACAGATTGAGAAAAGTTGCCCTAGAATAGATGAAAAGCTGTACTGGAAGCAATAGGTAAGTTTGGTCTCCATTTGTTCCTTAACCTTATAACCTTGCCAGAATAATCAGCATTAAAGTGATAGTGTTATGAATTGTGCTTGAATTCCTGTCAAGTATCAGGTGTTACACTGATAAATTCATTTCTTGGTTATTTAGATTAATCTTTTACATTCGTATCAGATTTAGGGCCTTTAGTTCTGCTATTTTGATATTAACTTTAATGTTTATGATGACTATATTTTATAAAATGCCCAATAGTTGGATTTAAGATCTAATTACTGAGAGGAAAATACCAATAAATCTATGCACTATAAAATATTAAGTAGGCTTTAATAATCTATTGCACAGGAACTGTCTCTGATGATCAAACTTCGATCTTGAGTTTTCACAAGATCAATTTTTTTTTGCATTTTGAGAGCTTAAGAGAAAAGACCTGAGATGGTTCTTCACTTGGGGGGGGGGTCCTAGCCTAAGGGGGAAGTCATATGAGTATAAAAAATATCAGTTAGGCCCATAGTCCTCTGGAAATCTTTTCAGAAGCATGATTGTCCTCCGTTATGTTAACTATGTGGGGATGAATTTCCAAACATCTTCAGAATTTTAATATGTTTCATGTTTCTCATCTGTGAATGTATGATGAAATACTAATATTTGTAAAACAGGCTAACAATTTTATTTTATCCTTACATGATCCACATGAGAGCCTGTCAGAGGTATAGGGCACATATTTTTTATTCAATAGATGAAGAAGCTGTGGCCTGAAAAGTTTAAATATCTTATCTAGGATTGCTCAGCTAATTCATTTTACATCCAGTACAACAACCAGGCTCTGTTTTGAGGATTAAATGAGATAATGGCTTTGACCCCATTTGAAAAGTGTAAAGTACTACGCAAATATAAGGTGGTTTGTTTAATTATGATTACTGATCACCTATTCCCTTTTTCCAGGCTTTCTTTTTTTAGCCTTTATTCTATAGAGTGACAATTCTGTACATTTGTTGCCTTTTATGTTCTGAAACTATTTTTTGAACTTTATAAAGGTCTTTACTGAGCATAATGTTTTAGGATTTGATTTTGTCCTCTTTTTCAGTTCCAAAAGGTGCATCATTAGTTTATACTGACACGGGACTCAACCCACATGAATGTCCACAGGAATAGTTACTGTATCCTCCTTGAGGTGTAACCCATCAAACCACTCACTGTACTTTAACATCTTGACTTAGGCAAAAGAAAATCATGAATTTTTTTTCATTTCTTTTGGTGATGATGTCCATACACTGTTAGCCTTTGTAATTACACTAATAAATAAGATACAGTACATGTTTTTGTGAGCTGGTTTACCATAATCCAAGGTGTCTTTCCTATGTGGCAACAGATAACAAGAGCTCTATAATAATAAAATGTTAGACTTGGAAAGGATCGTAAAGAGATCTCCTGTTGATTCTAGTCCAAATTGGATAACATTTTATAGTTGAGGAAACAGTAGATTAAGCCAGGACTCATTTGCTCATTCCCCAAGGCAGGGAGGCAGTTTCAAGTATTTTAAGAAAGTTCTCCCGTGAGGTTAATGTTACTATCCTGAATAATATTTATTTTTAATAGAACATTAAAAAAGTAAAAACCCTACCACCTAGTTCAGTTATCAATGTACAACTCAGAGGTCAGGCTTGGTTTCACACTCACGGATTTTCTGTGAAGTGGGGTAGACTGTGGCTCCTCAGGGAGGAAGTGAGAACCCAGAGGCATGTTCTGCAGACATAAAAAATGAAAACTAGATGGAATATTAGCTGTTAGGATAAGAAGGTGATCAGTTATGCTCAAATAACATTTGAAATAACAGAATTCTGCAAGTACAGATCATAGGTTTTCTCTTTATCAGTTAGCTAAATCCTGGATTTGGAGGGCAGTGCTGAAATCATCTTGCAAGTATAGAATGCATTTTTAAAAAATCTTAACCATTGTCATTGAAACTTTTTTAAATCCAGGCAAAGAACTTTCTGATACCTCATCAGTGAGTATATTCTCATCTATTTCCTTTTTTGACAGTTCTCAGCCTGAGGAGGGGTGCAGGACAAAGATAAACCATACAGAAACAATTACAATCATAGTATGATAAAGCAAAAGCTAATACATAAACATATATATATTTAACGACACAGCAGTAACTAGATGATTTGGAAGGAAATTAGTCACAGTGTACACATGCAGGACTTGTCTCTTTATGTCCTCCCTTCCTCCCTCCCTCCCTCCCTTCCTTCCTTTCTTCTTTCGTTTTTGAGACAACGATTCACTACATAGCTCAGCTGTCTTTAAACTCATGATCCCTCTGGAGTACTGGGATTACAGGCATGTGCCACTATACCTAGCTTTTATTTGTTTCTTAATATGACAAATGGTTCTGCCCTCCCAGGAATTTTATTAATGCGTCTTTAATGACAAACCATTGTGTTTGGAAAGTTTCACGATTGTGTTATTGGGTCACACCCTTTCAGGTGTAGATTCTGTCTCTTCCCTGGGCCTACTGTCTAATTTTGCATAGATAAATGATTCAGCTTTTTCAGAGTGCTAATGAAGAATGTGATTATTATGTACTGAAAACATGTACCAATAAATATAACAAAACTGGGAAAATTTTTTGAAGTTACAATATTTTTTGTCACGTGACTTATTCATGCTAAACATATTTTGTGATGATAGGTATCAGATATTTTTCAAGAACCACTGAAATATTTTTGAACAAATAAAATTTTGGAGTTGAAAATTTTATAACACCTTTTGATCATTAAAATTATTTCAGGATATTGCAAAACCTAGACAAGGAATCACTGACCTAGAAAAACTGAAAGAAATAAACAACCTAGTAGAGTTTATAAACTCTATATAATTAACACAGTTGGCAGTATAGTGGTTAGCTATTTACACTCTGGAGTGAGTTAGACCCAGGTTTGAATCTTTATTTAAATTGATGTATAATTAGTATACCATAATGTTCACCATTTTAACTGTACAATTCAGTGGTTTTTAGTATATTCACAAAGTTGTGCAACCACCACTATCTAATTCCAAACCATTTTTATAATCCCCCAAAGCTCTGTACCTGTGGATGGTCACTCTACCTCCTTGCCTCCTGGCCCCTGACAACCAGCAATAGAATATTTTCTATTTCTATGGGCTTGCCTATTCTGGGCATTTAATATAATATATTGCATTTAATTTAATGCAATATATTACTTTTTGCAACTGATTTATTTACTTAGAATAATATTTTCAGGCTCATCCGTGTTATAACTTGGGGCAATATTTCATTCATTTTTATGGCCAAAGTTTTATTGTGTGGCTGTACCACATTTTTTATATCTGTCCATCAGTAAATTGACTTTTGGGTTGTTTTCCTTTTGGTCACCAAGAATAATGATGCTGTGAATATTTGTGTGCAATTTTTTGAATTTGTACATTTTTAGCTCTTTTCTGTATGTACCTAGAGGTGGAAATGCTGTACACTTAACAGTTTTAGGAACTGTCAAACTATTTCTCAAAGCTGTACCATTTTATACTCCATTCAGCAATACATACTTGCTGACATTTGCTATTCTGTTTTACTTTATTATAGCCATCTTCCATGTATGTCAAGTAGTATCTTAATGTGGCTCTTTATGTAAAGCACTTTACATAGTACTCGGGATACATAGTTCCCTCTAGTTTAAGGAATATGTTATCAATAATTACTGAATACCTAGATTGTGGGAGTCACCATGCTGTGAACAAAGATATAAAATTATAATAGTTAATGAAGTTGGGCACCTTTTTATGTGGTTGTTGGCTATTTGTAAATATCTTTTTTGAAAAAAATGTCTATTTAATTTTTTTGCCTATTTTTAAATTGGGTTGTCTTTTCTATTGTTGAGTTGTAGAGTTCAGTATATTTGTAGATGCCATGTCCATATAAGCCATGATTTACAAATATTTTTTCCTATTCTGTGGGTTCTGTTTTCAGTTTGTTAATAAAGCTATTTGCAATACTAAAGTTTTAAGTTTTGATGATGTACTACTTATTCATATTTTCTTTAGTTGCTTGTCTTTTGGTATCATCTAAAAAGCTGTTGCCTAAACATAAAGATTGACACTTATCTTTGCTTTTCAGAGTTTTATAGTTTTAGTCTATATGTTTAGGTCACTGATACATTTTGAATTACTTTTATGTATGTTGTGAGATAGGGCTTCACATTCATCTTTTTGCCTGTCGAGATCCAGTTGTCCTAGCATCACTTGTTAAGAAAATTATTCTTTCTTTATTGAATGATTTTAGAACACTTGACAAAAATAAATTGACCATAAATATATGTGTTTATTTCTCAGTATTTTTTTTTTGGCACTGGGACTCAAACTCACGACCTTGCACTTGCAAAGCAGGCACATATGCCACTGAGCTAAATCCCCAGCCGCCTATTTCTCAGTATTTCAAGTATGACTATTAGCTTTGTTATTTGCAAAGAAGTGTGATCATGTGCAAATTACCTTTTCTGAAATAATAACACCTACTTTTTAGAAAATCATGAAAGCTAAATGCGATAATGGATGTAAAGGCTGTTGTAAAGATACTTAGATTCTCATGCAGGCAGGGAAAATGGGGGATACTTGAAAGAATGCCTAAACATTATGTATAACCAGATGGAGATTTTGTAAATGAGCAATGAATAAACAGATATTTGAAGAAATTGAAAAAGTATTTAGTTTACCCAAATTTCCTAAAGCAGATACTATAATAAAATAGAACAGAATAGAAATAGTATTAAAATTACTTAAAGTAAGCAACAGACTGTAACCATCTGATATTATTCTTTATAGAGGTGAAATAAGTTAAGCTAGGTTACTTTAGAGTACTGATGCTTGACTTTTCTGTCAAGGACTCTCATGATAATCCTTTGAAAGCTGTAGAAAAACTGTCTCCCTGTGAAAATGTATATATGACATTCATATAACATTCTTTGTTTCAACACATAGGCAAGCCTTTTAGCAATGCTATCGACCAATTTAGGTATCTTCCAACCCTGAAGTTGAAGAATGCAGACATCTGCTCTGGAAAAGATAGTAATAGAAGTATAGTGTGAAGTGGAGATGGACCTAGAGGGAAGAGATATGATTCTAGAAGGGATCAGCTTGAGGTAGGCAAATTCAGAGGGAAGCAGAGACAAAAATAGAAGTGAAAATGTACTGTTTAGAAACCCTCTTATAAACAGTCAAGATAAACTTAAATGAAGGAAGTGAGATGGTTGAAATAGGGGAAAGAGCACAGACATTGGCATTAGACTGACCTGTGCTCTGGGTACAATCTCATTTTCCCAACTATATGATATAGTACTAATACCTTCCTCAAGGTGTTCTAAAAGAATAGATTGAAATAATATTTGTGGAATGCTTTACATAGGACTCATAATACAAGAAGTGCTCAATAAATGCTATATCTCGTCTTCTTATTTCTAGTTAAGGAGTACTGATTTCATAATTAACAGTTACTAAATACATAGTTTGGAGGAGGGATCATGCCATGAATAAAAATGTTAAATTGTTGATGCCCTTGAGCAGAGAGAGTTAGTTAAAAATATATGTATGTAAATGAAATAAAACAATGTTTTGGAAGCAACCAGTAGTTGAAGTGCTAAATGTGTAAATGAGTGAATGCATAGGTTTTTAAATTTGAAATTTGATATTCACTAGACAGCGAAAATGAAAAGGTAGCAGATTTTTTAGAAAGGGTTGTGCTTCAATTCTACAATTCATTTGTGTGTGTGTGTATATATATATATATATATATATATATATATATATATATATAATGAGTTTTACTTTTTTATAGGTGAATGCTATAGACATTATAAGCCACAAAATTCAAGCAACAGTTTTCAAGCACTTGTAAACTCTAAAATAAAAATACCACACATTTCACCTTTTTTAAAAAAGTGGTTGTACAAACCTTTGAACCTACTGAATTGAGAGTGGCTGCTTTATAAATTTTTCCCTTTTACTGTTCAATTTCCTGTAACTTTTCATTAAATAGCTAGTTAGCTCAGCACAGTTAAAAGGTTTCATTTAGAAACAGCTTTTAGAATGTACAACTACTATACTTATTCAATAGGTATAATTGTACTTAGTATTCAAGTATCTTGTGAAAATGATGTATCAGATATCACTGATACATGAGAATATCTGAACATATACCAACAGAAGAATACAATTTTAAGCTTTAGTGTAGGTTTCTAGTAGTATGAGATGTTGAACAAAAACTGATCAAAATCAAGAGATGCCATTTTCTTTTCTATAAATGCAATTTACATTTTCAGCCAAAAAGCTATTATTTATATTTTTCCTTCATTTAGACTAATTTAGAATATTTAGGTATATGGATTTTAGTTAGTGAAAGACCCATGACAGTACATATTTGTATATGCAGCTCAGAAATACCAGTTGGAAGGCAGATAGACTGACTAAGTGGTTAGTTTCTTATTGGTTGGGGTGATTTGTCTTGCTCTCACGTGTACACTAAAATGAAGGCTACCAGTTTTGAAAATTTATGGCTGCTTACCTTGCTAATTTCTATCTAGATCTACACTTGCATCTGGTTATTTTAAGCAGAATGGAAGATGGGAGATGAGCTTTAGAGAAGAATCGTGCTAGTTTAGGGGTTAATAATAAAACAAAGAAAATGTCACACAACAATATGACTTTATCATTTTTCAGCAACTATTACTGGATAAGTCATAGTGCTGAAGTTGTTTCTCATTCACTTGATGAAATTAAGACTTTTCTGAAGGTGAGAAGAAAGGAAAGTAAAAACTACCATCTTTTGTCTCTAGTAACTCAGTTTATTAGAAATGGAATGGAACAGAAATTTCAATGTGTGGTAATAGGAAATAATTGAAGTTCACACTCTCAAGAACTTATTCTGAACACAGAAAATTTTTCTGAAGCTCTTTTTTTATGCAGGCTTTCAGAATGGAGTCATTTCAGGAAGCAGAGTTAATTTGAAATACGGCTCTGTTTTCCTTCCACTGGTTGTGAAATGGAAACAGCTCTTATATCTTGCCTTGAAGTGAAATAGAAAACAATATTGGAGAATGGAGACTGAGACTTTGTAAGGCCTGTGGATCATCATAGTTCAGGAGAAGAGATATCAATGGAATGATCCACACAATGTTATGAGCTGGAATGCTAACATTAATCAGGAAACCAGGATTCAGAAGTGTTCATTGAATTCTATTTATTAGTGCAGAAGAATAAATTTAGACACTTGTGAGAAACGGTTTGAAAAGGGAGAAAGGCTTTTTGATTAATTCCAAAATCACTTTCCTATGGCTCAAGGCATCCCTAGGGAGTCCCGTATGTAAAGTCTCTAGTGGTTGGAATATAATTATGACCTACGCACTTTAATTTGGAAATGCTTAATGAATGTGCCTTGTATTCCTTGCAGGTGAAAGCCCAGCCTCCGTGGTTCTTAATGCCTCGGCAGGATTATTTTCACTAAAGATGGAAACACTGGAGTCTGAATTGACCTGTCCAATCTGCCTCGAATTGTTCGAAGACCCGCTTTTGCTCCCGTGTGCTCATAGCCTGTGCTTCAACTGTGCCCATCGCATCTTGGTCTCAAACTGTAGCTCTGGTGAAACCATTGAACCCCTCACTGCTTTCCAGTGTCCTACATGCAGATATGTTATCTCACTGAACCACAGGGGCCTGGATGGCCTCAAAAGGAATGTGACCTTGCAGAACATTATTGATCGCTTCCAGAAGGCTTCAGTCAGTGGGCCTAATTCCCCAAGTGAGAACCGACGGGAAAGGATTTATAGGCCCAGTTCTGCCATGTCTAGTGAGCGAATTGCCTGCCAGTTCTGTGAGCAGGACCCGCCAAGGGATGCAGTGAAGACTTGCATCACCTGTGAGGTCTCCTACTGTGACCGTTGCCTGAGGACCACACATCCCAACAAGAAACCTTTCACCAGCCATCGCCTGGTGGAACCAGTGCCAGACACACATCTTCGAGGGATTACCTGCCTGGACCATGAGAATGAGAAAGTGAATATGTACTGTGTATCTGATGACCAGTTGATCTGTGCCTTATGCAAACTGGTGGGTCGTCACCGAGACCATCAAGTCGCATCCTTGAATGATAGATTTGAGAAACTCAAGGTAAGGGATCTGGGGACTATTCCTTACACAATTTTGAGCCCTCATATATAATTATAGTTATCAAGTTCCCTAATAAAATGGGTCATATTTCCTATTTGATGAGTGAGTTAACTCCAAGTTGTTCTCATGAGGAGTAGCCTACTCACCTTAAAGCTCTCATGAGAACTTTTTGGTTGCATAAACCTGATTAATATACTTCTGGACAATTCTGAGGGAAGTAGCCCATGGCTTACTCTATCAGTAGTCTGTCTATGGAAGCAGTACATTCTTTGAACTGTCAATGACATTGAACAGTACGAATCTTTGCTGTGATCTTTCTATCTCTTCTTTTATGTGAGTAGCTGTGTAGGTGTGCTATAATTAGCCTGTGTGCTGATTTGCATAAATTTGGGTGTGTCTGTGTAGGTATAGGTGGAGGTGTCTGAGTCTAAGTAGATGGTAGATGAGAGATTTTTATGGAGGACTTTAACAAATATTTGTGTTTGTACACTTATTACAATACAGAAACAAGTTTGTCATTAGCTATTACAAATAGCTGTTAATCATTTAACACAGATCTAATTCTAAGCTTTCCTTACAAAAGAAAATAAACAAAAAAGAAACTAGTATACCATGAAATCTGGGGGGATAGTCAAGCACCTAAACTAAGTTGTGCTGCATGATTTTTATATACATTTTTTCCTTCCCTTCCTTCCTTCTCCTCCCCCTCCCTATTTTGAGAAAAGAAAGATAAAATGAAAACTGAGGTTTGTGAACAGGGAGAGAAAGGACGTTTGAAAAGGGGGTGGGAATGGGAAAAAAGAGGAAACAAGGTATGTCATGTACAGATACAAATTCTCTATAATGAATGTTCCATATACTTAAATTGTATCAATAAACTTAATTTAAAAAGCAAGAAAAAACACTGAAAAAATTTTATATACAAGACTGAGTGCCAATTTCTGAAGTTTTCCTATTTTATATTTACGTTAACAAATGACAGATATAGCAAATTGTTTTATTCCCATTGTCTACCTATTATATGGTATGATTTCTCTTAAGAAGGAAGCTAGTTAAAGATTCGCATAAAAATAAAATGTTGAAATGGATAGTAAGACTACCAACTCAAAATAAGGCTTTAAGATATAATCCAAGCTAGAAGAAAGAACTAAATAGCTTGGAAGTGAGACCAGAATGCAATAGAGATTTTCCTTCTGCCGTATTCTGGAAAATTCATTCAGATTCAACATAAAAAGTTACATACAAGCTTAAATATTACGTGGTTTCTCTTATGTGAGAAACTCAAATTACAAATGAAGAGCAAAGTAAAAGAAACATAATAGAAATACAGAGATAGATCCTTTTCAGATAGAAAGGGGATTGAGAGATGGAGGGGGAGGGAGGGAGGGGAAAGAGATGGAAAAAGGAATTAAAATGTGTTATGTACATGTACCAACTCCACACAAGGAATAGAAACTTGTTCTATATACATGTACTAATAAAAATAAATTATACATTATGTTGATGAGGATAGTAGTAAAATAGGATACATTTTTTTCCTTCTGTAATTTGTTGTAGTTAATATTGAGAGTGGTCACACTGACAGTGGTTTGTATCTATTTGATTATTGTTTGTATTTAATGTGCATAAAATTCAGTGTTTGTCTTTTGTGTTCATTTAATGTGATACTTTTGGGTCAAAGCTGAAAAGGAAACTTATCTTTGATTTCAGCTTTTAGAATCATAAAATATTCTGCCTCGAGCCTAGTCCTATACTTTATACATGCATAAAGTGAGGCTTTGATAATAAATGTGATTTGGTTAGTCACAGGGCTGCTTAGTAGTACAAGACTTGGATCTGAGACTCAGGCCCTAGACCGAGTTAACTATTCTTTGTATTGTACCCTCCTGCCACTTTTTTGGGTGTAAGTTTTTCCCAGGAAGTACAATTTAAAATTTAACTTTATGCTCTAGAAACTATACATTTCATGGATCATAGATAAATGATTATCAGGAAGTATTATATAAACTTGCAGCTTCACAATGACAAAAGATGGGGGTGGGATGTAGAAAGAATGGAAGACGTGGAGAGGATGGAACAATCTCTGCCAAATATTTGCAGGTGTTAGGACTATAATAAGGCCACTGGCCTTGAGAGATATTCCAAACAGAAATATCTGTATCCGTATGTACTGCTGAGATAACAAAAAGACTGGATAGAGTAAGCCTGTATCTACAGAACAACAGCTATTTGAAAACATCTGATGATTGATTAGACATTTGGCATCATGCAGCTCTATAGCCCTTGCTTCTAGGGATAGAGAGAACAAAAAATTATTTTGTCAAAAGGTGCTTCAGTCTGTGACTAAACAGTAGTTTTTGGAGAAAGAAAGGACAGATTTTTAATAGTTCCCCTTTAATATTTTAGAATATGTGCAGAAGATTCTAATTATAAATTAAAAGGAACCTAGTTTTACTTATTTTTGGATGAAAAGTGGAAACATGAATCATTCCCAATTATGTGGTTTGTTACGTTTTGTGGAACATCTTGGGCTTTGGGGAAAAAAAGGAGGTCTGCTTGTGTGTATGCGTGTGTGTGGAGAGAGTCACTTTGGACTTTGGTTTGGTGCCAAATGTAGAAAGGCAGTATTTCTGCATGTTAAGTAGAGAGGAATTCCGACTTCTAGTGCCATATATACTCACTTCTAGGGTTAATTTTAAAGTAAAAAAGCATTTAGGATTATCCTCCTAGTCGACTTGATTCTTCCCTAAGGTTATAGGAGAAAGCTGACTGGCAAGAGCTATGATGAGACTGCCTCAGCATATTCCCCAGGCCTTAGGAGGAGCAAGGGGAGTTCTGTTAGGAAGGGGAGGAGCTATAGAGGACACACACACACACACACACACACGCCTACATATACACACAATCTCAAGGAGCTTGTCTCTGGGTAGTAACTGATATGATGTTTGTTTTTACTTTTTGCTTCTGGAGCTTCATTTTTGGCATTTATAATACCTTTTATGTACCAATCTCCCTGATTAGGATTAATGACCGCTGATATTTACTTGTTCAACAAAGAATAAAGAAGCCATAATGTTATAGATAAAAGGGCAGAATAACAAAGCATTAGCTTCTCTTAATATATATTCAGTGGACTCAGAGGGCTTGGGATATTTATATAGTTTTATGATCTTATTTAACTAGGTAGTCTACTTATAAGGTTAAAATTCATGACAGATATCCCTGAGAGGATACCAATGCTTCAATTAATTCTTCAGTTTCCAAGAATACTTGTATTCCTGGCAGTCATTATAGTCGTAGGGCCTATCATAATACTTATTTTCTCCATTATCTCTCTTTTTTTTTCACTTACTAGTCCCAACACACACACACAGACACAGACACACACACATTATGTATATATGTATTTATATTTATTTTTTCATGATATATGCTGCATTTCTGTAAAACTGTTTCACATTTCATAATTTTCATCCTATGAGTTCCTCTCTTTATAAAATATTAATGTTTTTGTATTACTAAATGTTAGCTTTATAAAAGCAGGTAAAATTTCAGTGGCTCTCTTGTGCCAGTAGACTTCAGGTTGATATTCTAAGTGCTGTACAACTTGATTTCATGAAGACCATTTATCTTTTCCTCTTGAAACTCTGGAGCAGCTTCCTTCATTTACCTAAGTGAGCCTCCTTATTGACTGCTAAACAACCCATTTTCTTTTCTCTTAACTTTCATTAGCATGCTTCCTTTGGCTTGCTTAGAAATTCTACCTACTCTTTAAGGCTCAATTCAAACCCTGCAAGTCCAATCCAACATACTTCAAGTATTTCATAAATTCCTTGAGGCCAGGTACAATGTCCTTTATTTTTCTAGTATCCTCTTAATTGTCTAGCATACATATGTAATGCTCAAGAAATCCAGTTGAATTGTCTTCATAATGGTTTTTTCAGGAAGTATACCACTGACTGTAGCTTGCTTCAGTTCTCATTTTTAATATACTAGAAGTCTGAAACTATATATATATATATTACAAGTCTGTGAACTACTGACAATCTTCAAAACCAGAGTATTAGCCAGAGTGTTACAGCCAGAGTGTTAGCAAAGGTATGGAATGTCTTTAATTGTAAATGCCTATTCATTTTGATTGCCAGATTTTCCAACTGCCTAACCCTATGGTCACATCTATATAATGAGATGTCGTTAATATAGTTCTCTTTGAGAGTGATTTCTTCATATTTTCATGCTCACAGCCTGCCAAAAATATAGCTGATGAAAACCAGTAAGAATACAGGAATTTTCTGAAAGGAATAAACAAGTATATTTCCTTTTTCTCATTACAGTTACACAAATTTATTATTATAAATAAATCTTAAATGAAGCTAGATTTACATATCAGGAATCTTGTAAAATATTACCTGACACTGGAATAAAGTTTTTGGTGTGAGGATGTAAACACACTATATATCTATAGAGACTGAGACAGAGCAAGAGATGGTCAACCAGAGAAAGGAGATATGAGACTTGGGAAATATTGAGAGGAAAGCCACAATGAGACTTAAAATGTTGGAAAATATGACATTGTACAATTTTATCACAGTTCATTACTTGTCCTTACAGCTTAGTCACTCTCTCATCCATTCACTCATTCTCACTCAGCCACCATCTCTTTCCAGTCATTTGTCTACTCACTCACTTGACACTCACTTCTGTTGGCCAAGATAGACATTCTCTCCACATTTGTACTACTGGACATTTGACTATTTCTGAACCAGTATAAATGTGAATATAAATGTAAGAAAGAGAAATAGCTTTATGAAGGACTGGGTTGAGAGAGGGTATATTTACATACTTGTATGTGTGTATTGTTATGTACAAGTGTGTGTTTTCTGCATCAGTGGTAGCTGAGAATGACCCTAGCGAGTGTCAGTGTATCTATAATTGTATGTCACTGTATGTGAGGATGAGATTGTCATATCTGCTGGTAAGTTGAGTAGGAAGGGAGCAAGAATGTAAGGCAAACTTTCTGTGGCCACTATAGGCAGGATTAGGTCCTTATTTAGAAGCTATCCTGAGGCTAGAGATAACGCTAATAAATAAACCAGACGACATATATTTTTTTGTCTTTTCGAGGGAGGGTCTCACTATGCAGTTCAGGCTGGACTTGAGCTCACTTTGTAGTCCAAGCTGGTCTTGAACTCGCAACAATCTTCCTGCCTCAGCCTCCCAAGTGCTGGGATTACAGGCGTGTGCCACCATACCTGGCTCTACATATACTTATAATAAGAAGAAATCTTCAGTTGGGGGCTAGGATGGATCGCTATCCATGCAGGAATACAAAAATTTGTATCTTTCTCTCACCTGAATTACAGTAGCTAAATATAATAAAAGCAAAATATGTGGGCCCATATTTGTGCTATCTGATGTGTGGTAGTGATTATAGTGGACATAGGTAAATGAGAGTGGGGGCAGTCTCTTTTAAGGTATTTCTCAGTTAAGCCAGTATTTGACTCAAGAGCATAAAATCATTACTGCTTATAGAGGTAGCTTCTTGGCCTTCTCTTAACAGCTTCAGTTAAGGGTCAACTATTACGTAAAATATATGTAAGTCTGTATGTATTTCATGTATGTATGTGGGTAAGAATACACTTTATTCCATCTCTACTCAGACTGTGTTCTAAGATTTCTTTGAATTCATCTTCTTTCTCTTCCATGATTTATAGTGGTTGCTCTGGCTCTGCATAGATTAGTATCAATAGGACCCTGTATTGGAAGAGGTTTTCTGTTGTTTCTTTGGATTGAAAGGAAGGTTAACAAACAGATACTACTATTATTGGTGATATAAATCTTTTTGTTTTCCTGATTTTTTTGTCCCAAGTTGTCTCATCCATGTCTGAGAAGGGCCAACAACCATTAATTTGAGAACAATTTGCAAAATGTTATCTCAGAGTATTCTTGAGTTGACAAAAATCCTATGGGTTATTGTTGGGCAAAGAAACATATTACAGAAATATAATTTGGTGAGGAAAGTTTGAGAAAACAAGAATTATTGAACCTATAGCAGTGAAGTTTAAAAGGAAAAATATGATGAGGTCTTCAAGTTCATGGAAGGGTCATATAATGAGGTAATGGTCTTTGGTTCTTTGTCTCCTCTGGTGATAGAAAGACCAATAAGTAGCTGTATGGTCATGTACATGTGTAATTCTAGCACTCTGGGAGGCTGAGGCAGGAGGATTATTTTGAGGTTATCCTGAGCTATATAGTGAAGCCCTGTTTAAAAAAAAATCAAAACAACCAAAGAATGACCAATAATTTAAAATGTAGAAATGGATATTTAGGCTAGAGATTCATTCAACAAACATTAATAAAAATTTACTTTGTTTATAAACACTTTGGACAGTGTAGTAGGATCTGTGACACAGAAAATAAGTAATCATTTCTCCTATAACAGGACTTTGAGCTTAGGGGATACAGACAAGTAAATGGAAGAATCTAACTTAGTATGTTAAGTACCATGACAGAAATTTGCACAAGATACGCTGAAACACAGAGGACAGGTCAGGGAAAGCTATCATCAAGCTCAAAACTAGAGGATCACCAGTGATTTTGTGGGATAAGAAATGTAAAACTAAAGAGAGTCCATGAAGAAAGAATTGAAAGGACTTGATGAATACTGTGTAGTGGTTCCAGATGATGGACAGAAAGAATTAGAAAAGAACTTTTGAGTTGAGAATGTCTTGAAGGATGGTGGCATTGAGGACAGAAATGGAGGAAATCTGAAAGAGGCAGCAGTTTTGGTGAGATGCTTTGATTTTAGATTTGAATTTAACATTATTGTGTGTTATTCAACATTCACTCACTCACCAGACATTTACTGCACATCCTTTACAACACCTGTCGGGCACTAGGAGATGTGTTGAGGTTCTAAGGATACCGACAACATAGTCTTAGCCATGGTATAACTCTCAGTTTAGTTTGGGAAACAAACAATTAAGGACACAGTTAAAAAGCAATGTAAACACAGACTCATGAAAGCATATAGGAGACACAGGAAAGAGATTTTAGGTTGGTTTTTCAGATTTTTTTTTATCAGTACCGGGGATCGAACTCATGACCACGTGCTTGCAAAGCAGACGCTTATGCCGCTGACCTAATCTCCAGCCCCTTTTTTTCAGATTTTTTTTTTATTGTTAAGTCGGTTTTTGACCATGTGTCTCCATCAGGGAAGGGTAGCATTCCGGCTCAAGAGAAAAGTGTTTGTTCAAACATTTGGAAGAGAGAAAGCAAGAGTATACTGTACTCTGAGAACTGAAAAGCCCAAGTGTTCTGGAAAGAATTGAAATTCAGACTTTTCCAGTGTCTAAAGATTCAGGGCTGGAGAAATACATTTGAGAGTCTTCAGTGTGGAGATAGAACCATGCAGTAATGAGCTGTGTAGGAGCCCAGGGTTGAGTGGTACAGCACTCTTATGGTCTAGAAATTAGACATGAGAGAAGAGTGAATGAAAGACTAAGACGAGGTACATGAAGCTGGCATTGAAGAAGAATAGTGCAAGTAAAATACAGTCCTAAGGCCTGAAGGAAAGTAGAGTTGGCTTTACTCACTATTCTGAGCATTATCAAAATAAACAATAGATTCATATTTTTAGTACAGATTTTTCTTTAGAAGGTCCAAATAATAATTTGCCCACTTAAGCTAGAGACTTAATTATGCTATATGCCAGAAGAGTTGGAAGGAGAAGAATGTGGAATGCTTTGGGTAACATTTCTAATAGGGGGGAAAGGGAGGTGTGGGTCTTTGTTCCATGATTTCAGAGACTTCTGAAATGAAAAGAGGTGGCCATTTGTTTCATCTGGTTTGAGAGTCTGATTATTTTCTAACAAGTCTCAAGAAGGGTAGATCTATGAGATATATATATATACAGTATATCACCTGCTTGTCCTTCCGGAATGTGGCCTGTGTCTATACAACAGCAAATAAATGTTTGGGGGAAAGAATAAACTCTGGCATAAGGGTGTGGGCTTTAGTTTGTGGACCAGATGGTGTGTTCTGTTGTTGTAAGGCCATATGCAATTGATATATAAAGTGACAGACTGAAATAAAAGCAAAATAAGTACTTTAAGACAAGCAGTCAAAAAAGAAGACCCTCAAAGAATAAGTGAAAAATTTGGCTTCTAGCTTTTGGGAGAACTAGAAATGCCAGTGTATAGCTAAGCTGTCAAAAAAGAACATGTCAAAGAGTAGTTATAGGGTCACTGGCTCAGGTTATTTTTAAGAATGTAGCTATCTTCTGACAACTGGAAAACTCAGGCTTCAGTATATTGGCTTTTCTTCTCTTCTTTACCTCTCCTTCTCACTCCTTACCCCAGGGTCAATTCTCACATCAAAACTCTAATAATCAAAACCCTTAGAATCTTGCCTAGGTTTAAAACACATTCCCCTTGCGCCTTTCAGAAAGCATGTGAGTGTACAAACACTTAATAGCCTTCAGTAGAACAAGGAGAAAGGCTGTACCCATTTTTAGTCTTTGAGGCTTACTTGTCTTGGCAGTGTGCGTAAGTGCACTCATATATGTGTGAATACATTTGCCTTCTCAGCGCATGGCAAATAGAGATCAGAGATCAGTTTGTGCCATAAGAGAAAAATCATTCTTGTTTTAGTAAAAAGCTGGTGTTTCGATGTATGGCTTTCTTTCTTTCTTTCTTTCTTTCTTTCTTTCTTTCTTTCTTTCTTTCTTTCTTTCTCTCTCTCTCTCTCTCTCTCTCTTTCTTTCTTTCTTTCTAATTCTTTCAAATTTATTTTCTTTTCTCTTTCTTTCTACAAGGAATCGAACTCATGACCTTGAGCTTGCCAGGCAGGTGCTGTGCCACTGAGCTATATCCCAGGCTCTGGCTAAGTTTCTTGAGGGAGCCAATGAGAAAATGACTTGAAGTAACCTATGTCTAGAGGAGTGGGGGGGAAAAGTAACTATTTAAGATGGTTAGAGAAAGCATTTCTTTTAGTGGGATGCTATCTGGAAGAATAATAGCCTGTGTCAGCCTTCCTCAGATTACAAAGCATGTTACTCTTTGGGAAAGGTATACAGAGCACAAAAAGGCTGAGCCTATATAACACAAATGAAGTGGAACTTGGGTTTAAAAAAGTGCAATCAGTGTCATTTTAGCTAACTTGGCCCTTTTAAAACCCAGCCAAATCGTCCCCTCACGTTGTGCTATTTAGACACATACATGATTTTGTGAGAGAAAGAATGATGCAGTTACCTGCAGGTGAAGAGGGTATCAAATTCATAAGCTAAAATGGTTTCTGTACCCTCACAATGGGGAAGCACAGACAGACTGAGAGGTAACCTTCTGCAACAGGAAAAGGGAGCTTCCTCCTGCTCTGTCTGCCAATCTCCTGTCCTCATTTCCTCCTAGCAGATATCGCCATTCCAATCTCCCCTGTCACTTTGGCTCTCTTGCTGTCATGGTTCAACTGTCCTGAGAAACTTGTACTCTTCAGGCTTGAACAGAGAGAACTTGGCCCAGTCATTAATTGGACCATATAAGAAAAGAGCAAAACAAACCACTTCTTCAGAAGTTTACAATATGAAAGAGACATTTATTTTTACATACTGAGATTTTACACACAGAGGCATCTACTTTTACTCAGCTGTAGCACAGACAGGATAATTGCTTGGTCAAATCAATCAAATCATGCAAAACTAGAATGGCCCAGAATTTTTAGTTCTAAATGATTTGTTAGTGCTAGGGATATAAGGAAAGGATTAGGAAATAGACTGCATAATTGCTTTGATTCTCTGCTTCCCCTTGCATATGTTCATTACTAAGAATCAATTCCAATTTGAGAGGAGGTTTTAATTCTTTGTAAATGAATAGGAAGTAAGTAAATGTTCCATGCTTTCCTCAAATTATGCCTAGTGATATAAGAAAACAGTGGCAAAAAGCCATTAACAGATGGTGTTTTCATTAGCCAGTGACTTATTTTTCAAAGCATTTTCATATTAATGAAGCAAGGTTGAAATTACAGTCATCTTGTCAGTTCCAGTTCTGTGTTGTTAAAAATGCACTGACATCCTCCAGATTTCTAGGAGGGCAGAGCAAACTAATCATTTGTCATAATTTTTGATGATAACCTAAGGCCCATAGTCTAACCAGACCCAAAATTATGTGTTCACCCCTAATTTTTGGTTTCAGTGGCTTTATGGAAACTGAGTCTCAGTTCAGGGTTATAAAGGAGGAACACACATGAGACATCTTAGTTCTGCTCTACACTATGCAGTATTTTGAGATATCAATTTCATAACCAGTTTTGCAACAGTTTAACATATATTTGTCAAACATATTATCCCCATGAAATCCTATGTGTGAATATATTACAGTTGGAAACAGATTTCTAATATTGTCTCTGCTCTGGGTTCATCAATCTACATTATAATTATCTAATAGGTTAACATAGTCGTTTGTGATACATATAAGAATTTGGACCACTCTGCTAGAGGAAATCATCTATTGATTGAATCTACCACCAACTCTCATTCTGTAATTGAAACTAGCCCTTTTGACCAAACTGAGTTCTATCATGTTCACTTGATAGCTGAATTTTCAAAGAGGAGTTTAGACTTGCAGCCCCACTTTGTCACCCTGCCATACTCTTTAACTTTGTATGATTTGGCATCCGTTTCCAAAACTACTTAAACTGCTTGTTCAAAGGTAATCTTTGGCCTCTAATTACCAAACCCAGCTTCCTTTTATTAGTCCTTGTATTTCTTTTATCTCTGCATACCTGGAAACTGGAAATTCTTTTTTTTTCAGACAAGGTCTTACTATGTAGTTCAGTATGGCCTTGAACTCACCAAATAGCCCTGGCTGGCCTCAAACTCGCAGCACTTTCCTGCCTCAGCCTCGTGAATGTTTGGGATTACAGGTGTTTGCCACCATGCCTGTCTGGGGAATCCTTTCTTAAAACATGTTTCTCTTAATTAATGTCTTAGCTCAGCCAAGACCTGTATTGCCAACTACCTTGAATACTGCAGCCTCCTTCTAACCAATGTCCTTGCTCCCAGTCTTTTTTCTATCAGCCCCATGTGTTGCTTTGTTAATGTCCTAAATGTAGCCCTGATCATACCATTGTTCCTCAGCTGTTAGCTTTTGCTAAAAAAACCTAATATGTATAATTTTACCTCTACTTTCAAGACCTTCAAACAGAGCTTTTATCTCCATTTCCAACTTTGACTCCCATTACTCTTTGTACCCTCTGTTGTAGCCAAACTAAACTACTGTTCCTAAATATGGCCTGTATTTTTTTAAGATAGAGTCTTGCTGCATTACCTAGGTTGGCCTCAAACTCCTGGGCTCTAATGGGCTCTTCTCTCTCAGGCCCTGTATTTCACTCATTTTTACTTTTGCTCCTTCTACTCCTTGTGCCTAGACTATCCTGTTCCTCTCTCTGTCTAGTAAAATACTACTTATCCATCTAAATTTCACCTCCTCTATTTGTGAATACAAAATAGGTGTTGAATACATTTTTATTGTATTAAATCTCAATAGCCATTTCTTTTTGTTCTAGACATCTAGATAGAGATCATGCAGAAATGAACAATTTCTGTCCTTGTGTTTTCCTTCCTCCCTTTTCTTGTCCTTGCTAAGAAGACCAAAGTTTGATATGGGAGTGCGATTTTAAGTCAGGGAAAGTTCCAAACAAAGCAAAAATGGAATAAATAGTGAAACATCATGTCCTTGAGAATAGAGTCCAAGAAAGCAAGATAGATTTGGCAAGAAGTGGAACAAGGTTTAGCTTGTCTTCAAAATCCAGTTTGAGAACAAGTGAAATCAGACTACCAAGCTTAGAAACACATGGATCTATGCGAATATATCCTCTGGGATATATTTATGGGAACAGTGCTGTGGTTATTAAGGAGCTACAGCTACTTACTAGACAGAAAAGGAACGAAGAACACAAGTCCCATATTTTTGTCCATGTCCCCTCATCCACTGTACCCTTCCCATCCTCTCTTCCAAAATGATGAGTTTTGAGCAACTACAAATCATAGGAATAATGGAAACAGTGATGAAGCAACAAATATGACTGAAGGAAAGAATACTAGCCACGTAAGGGCAAGTAGATTGGGATAGTACATTTAGAATAGTCTTTGTGAAAGATTGGGATGGTGGGTGAGAAAGTAGTACATGTGGGCACAGGACCTGGAGGAGAAACAGCTATCAAAGCTGAAGACTTGGGAATACGAAAAATAAAAATTCTACGGTCAATCGAGAATGATATAATATTTTATTTTTCACATAATGAATGAGAGGAGCTTGCTCAACAGAAAATGTGCTGGTGTTCTGAGTACTATTGTAAACTATATTGTAAGCAGTACTCTGCAAAGAGCTCTTAATATGTACCAGTAAGTGATGGTAAGCAATCAGTGTCCTCTTTTGAAACAGTCAGGCTTTGTGCTCAAAGCCCAGCATCTCCATGTGTGATGCCTCAGTGCCAAAGAAGGAAAGCTGTGAGATATAATACTTGATTTTGATAAATTTTACTCTAAATACTGTTTTTTAATCCTGAAAGAGTCTATTGGTAAATATATAATGACATCAACAAAAAGAATCATAGAATACTAAATCAAAACCATGACTGTGAGCTTGAGACTGAGTTCCAGTTCAGCTTTGTTGCATACTAGTTGTATGACTGTCAGATACTTCATTCTCACTCTAAAGTTTAGTTCTCTCATCAGCAAAATGCTGGCATCTTCTTTATACGATTGTAATGATTGTTAATTGGCATATATGAAAATTTTTGACATAGTATCTGGCAAGCAGTAATCATTCAACAAATTTGTTTCTTGGTCTCCTTACCTGTTCATTACATGCTAGAGATTATTACAAGGGGAGAATGAGATATTGACTATGGAACCACAGAATATTGACTATGGAATCATGATTATGAAATACTTTGAAAAGTTAAAAACATTACATTGCTTTAGTGTCAGTAAACTCCTGCAACCACTAAGAAAATCCTAAATGTCATCTTTCCCCCAACAGTGACCATCTGTTAGAGCAGGTATACATTATCCTCCAACACCTACAAAAGTGCTTCACCCATAGCAGGTTTTCAATGAATCTGAAATATTTGTCTACTGACTGACTAAACTTCACATGATAATTGGTTCTCAAGCTCATTGTTTTTTTCCCCCTTCTTCCCTGTTTCCCTCTGGCTTCATACTTTGCGATGACAGCAAACCCTGGAGATGAACCTCACCAACCTGGTTAAGCGCAACAGTGAACTAGAAAATCAAATGGCCAAACTAATACAGATCTGCCAGCAGGTCGAGGTATGTAACAGAAACATTTGCAATTCTTTTAGAAGACCTGGATCAGGCAATTGTTTGGGGGAACTTCAATTTTGGCAGAGTGTATTTCAACCATGTAGAGTGAAGAACTGAATGGTAGTACTAGGAAGTCTCATTCTTCCAGAATGCTTGCTCTAAGAGAAGTGACATGTATCTATATTTTTAAAAAATAGGCAACAGAGATGGATTGAGGGGGATGACAATCTGAAGGACAGTTTCCTTTCCAAACTGTAGGCAGTATGAAAATGAGACATAATATGTGCTGCTTCTTCATGAAACTGGACATTATTACTCCTTAAAGATACTACTGGCCAGGATATAGGTCAGGGGCATAGGGTCTGTCTGGCAAACGTGAGGTCCTGAACTCAATTCTTAGAACCAAAAATAATATTACTGAGGGTGTCATAGGCAAGTTAGCAATCCAGAATCTTTGCGAGTAAGATGAGGTTCATTCAGTGCATTATTGTTCCTGTAATAAAATAATAGGAACACTTCTCTTTCCTAGTTTCTCCACCCTCCTTCCTGCCCTTGGTCTGAGCTATACCACGTTCCCTACCTGGCCCTCACTCATCAACTTTCCACTTATTCTTATCTTCAACAAATAATATCTATGTTAAAGTTGTCTGTGAATTGCAAATGCTCCACAGATACAAAACTTTAAAAAATTGTTACCTACATTAAATGTTAGTGCAGATCTTAGAAAAGGACTTGACCTCTTTTAACTAGAAATAACAAAAGAAAGATATCTGAGCTTGATAGTGCATGCCTGTGTAATCCTAGCTTTTGGGAGATTAAAGCAAGAGAATCACAAATTTAAGCCTGACTTTGGCAATGTAGCAACTCAGTGAGACCCTGTCTTAAAAACAAAACAAAACAAAACAAAACAAAACAAAACACCTACTGACATTTATCTCATTACAAACACCCTGAGTTCAATCTTCACTACTGTAAAAATGAAAGAACGAAAGAAGAAAGGAAAGAAAAAAGAAAAGAATAATCCCTTTCAAGAGAATGGCTGAGGAGCTGGGGATTTAGCTCAGCAGCATAAGTGCCTGCCTTGCAAGTACACGTCGTGAGTTTGATCCTCGGTACTGATAAAAAAAAAAAAGAGCATCGCTGACACTCTGGCCATATAATTTAATTTAATCTAGTGTTGATTTTGTTGAAGAATAGTGTGTCTTGAAGTCTAAACAAGATCAAATAAAATATTACAGGATTCTTAATGGTTGGTGATTAAATAAAAATGTTCCTAATTCTATTTAGAGCCTTTTATTTCAGTTCTAATGTAACATGTACGACAGATAAATACAAATGTTCAAGTTTATTTTTAAACAGTAAAATAATTTTATTATAATCTTACTTGGGGATTTATATTTAAAAGACAGTAGGGGAATCTTCTCATAGGGCAAAGTATCTTCTTTTTTTAAAATTTTATTTAAAGAGAAAAAAAAGCAAATCAGAAAAAAGGGTAGAAATAATACAGAATCTCAAAAAAGCAGTAAGAAATCACTAGTTGATAAATTGGCAAAGTATCTTCTTATCATATGAGTGACTTCACATTGTTCAGTTGTTTGGACTTCTTAAAAGTTTTGGGTTTCTTTCAGTACTTGTATAATGTGCATAATATAGCAGTTTAATCCTTGCTGTGCACTCCATTTGTGGAACGTAGTGATACTCTATGGAGGGCTTATAAGGTGCACAGTGTACTGGTTGAACTCAAGGATGGGGTGGGGTATTTAAGAAGCATAAAGAATGGGGTGGGGTATTTAAGAAGCATAAAGAATGAAAAGAAAGAACATTGGAATGCAAGTTGGAAAATTGGATTCTAAGCTTAGCTTTTGTATTAATTGATTTTACAGTGTATGTCATTTAGCCTTTCAGCTTTCAGTGTCCTGACTTACAAAACAAGGAGTTAAATTGACTCCATGACCGTTAATGTCCTTCCAGATTTCATCAATCACAATTCTGCAAATGATTATTTTCTGTATTTTATTCTTTTTCTCTACTGTTTGTTCCTTCGCAAGAATGGAAAAAGCAAAATACAATGTATTTCAGAGTGGTTTTTGGCTAATCAGAATCTCTTTATGTTCTATTCTATCAAAGTTTTTGATTTTGCTGTTGGATAACAGTATAAGAAATACACATTGGTGAAGGGACAAGGAAGTATTGTAAACAAGAAATGAGATCAGGGATCCCTTGGTTTAGAATTTGCATGATTGAAGGTGGAGTAATTCATCTAATAGTGAATAAAATGTCGCTAGAGTTTAAAATAATCACCTTCGCTATTCTAATAAAAAGGTTATTAGGTACAGAGCAAGTTATAGGCAAAATAGGAAAGTCAAGTGGTTTGTTTCCTTTGCTCATTCATTTTAGGACCTCTCTAGAGTCTCATCTCTCTACCCTTGGGAAGCTTATCACCTTGATCAGCCTCAAACAAACATAGTCCTGTTTCAACCTTGCCCAGGCCATCCTGCCAACCAGATCTTTATAGTTAGGGCCCTATTCTCTTCAAATTGCCAGGAGCTAGTCTCATAAAACAATTCATCATTGTGTTAGCCTGGGAGGACTCACATTGGCCTTTTCAGTAACTGATAATGTTTAAACAGTGCCTTTCTGAAGTTAGCATTGCTGCGTAAGCCTTAAGGAGGTAGCACTAGTGCAGACACATGGTAGGAAAATAAGAGAGAAGAGTAGCCCCATGATGCATCAGTAAAGTAGGTATTAAAGAAGCATCCTTAGGGATGCTTGTTAAACCTCATTATGTCAGACACTGTCTGCTATGGTTAAACAAAAGATTACCTTTTACTAATACCTTTTTATGCATGGCATCATACCAGGTACAAAGAAAACAGCCAGCCACACCATTTATTCTCTGAGGACTTAGCCAGTACAGAAATCCATGTGAAGTGGATACACATGGGCAGGAAATATGGACAATGGAATAAAAGCATTAACTAAGAATAGTGAGATAATATAATAATGTGGAGCATGTGAATATATTTTGAGAGTAAGTCTATAGTCTGTTTAGTGTAGGATTTAGTGTAGGATTCTGTCCATAACCAGGAGGCCTACAGCACAGATTCTGGAAGACCATGGCTATCATCTATGATATCATACCTTCTGAAAAGTCAGGGATGTATCTTTACTTTTCCCCTTAATAATAGGGTGAACCCAGGGTACTTATTATACTCATTTAATGCAGAGCCTGCATGTCTAGAAGTCTTTAAAGCAAGTCCCAGAATTAGAAGTTCAGTTAAAGAAGGGACCTGAGACTTCATAAATGCTTATAAATACTTGATAAAATGAAATAAATAATAGAATACTGTCAATCATGACAGATAGACACAGAAAGGTGATTTGAATTTTTATCTAATCCAGATTTGTCTATAGGGAACGACTGTTTTCACAATGAATGCCAGGCATTTCATTTGGACCAGGGTGGAGGATTGCAGCTCAGGCACTTCAGAGAAAATTGGAATAGGCTATTTTCATGCCAAACCTGTTCCCCTTTCTTATTGTCTGCAAATATTTTTGTCACAGATTGACTTTTAATAAAGAGGCCATAAATGCTGCCTTCCTATTCTAGTTTTTTTCTCCCTGTGCTCTATTCTCCTCAGAAAGTAAACAAAGCTGCAGTCTTTCTATTGTTACAGAAGCAGATTAAGATCACCACAGATTTATTAGATGAATTGTAGCTAGTTATATTTGTTGCTCAGCCTTCAGAATTCAGTAAATAGGCAGTTAGAAAGTCTTTTGGAGCTGGAGAGCATGGGAAGGAGGTAGGTGCAGACCTCAAACTCCCTTTAATCTGGTTGAGGAAGGGCATACTTTGACCTTGCTACTCTGGTCACTTAATCTCTATATATAGTTCTTTGTTCTTGCTCATCAGGCATCCTTTGTTTATATTTCCAGAGGAAACTTCTGTATAATGCATAGCCAAGGGAAAATGTATACCAACAAATGGATACTTCCTTTTGGCTTCCAAGACACCATGGTTTTGTGAATAACAAGCTTTCCTAAAGAACAGCAAAGAGAAAAATTAAATACTTAGTAACCAGTCTGTCAACAATATTTTGTAATCATTCACTACATACTCAGTAAGGTGAACAATTCAGAGTTCAAAACATTTTCATGTACAAAAGAAATATACATGGTTGATGACCTCCAAGAACTTTTAGGCTAGCTAAGGAAAATACAATTTTACTTACCTAGTTTTATTCTTAGCATTTAAGGCACCTTCCTGGATGTTTTGTTTGTCACTTTCTTCTTTTTTTCACCCCAGAATTGTTACAATACAGTGGGTTAATCTCGCCCAGAAGTTCTGTAGGAAGGTTGAGCCCAGCCTTCTGACTCTTCTCAAGAAGCTGATGGCATTGGTCTTTGACATCAGGACAAAGAAAAAAGAAAAAAGAAAATTGGTAGAGAAAATCTTCCCTTAATTTGGGAGATTTCAGCTTTATATCTTTTATATCTTTTCCCTAAGTCTTAGCTAAGTCTTAAACAACTTTTCTTTACAGCTCAAATGTTAGATGATTTATTTCTCCCCTTTCTATTCCTGTTGCTCACTGGAAGATTGCTTGATATGGGAAGGGAAAAAATCTTGGCATCTTGGTAATGGATATTTGAATACTTCTGCAAGCATAAAAATAGGTCGTTTGAAAGAAATTAACTAAAAAACACTGCAATAAATTATTTCAGCAGATGACCCTTAAATGTTTTAGGATGGTTGAAAAAAAGAACAGAATGTAAAACATTCAAGCACCAATATTCATTGGAGGAGATCTCAATAAAACACTAAGAACATGGTGAAATGAATATGTGATTAAAGTGAAGTAAGGGCAATCAGGGAAAATTTCATGAGGAAAATGCATTTTAGTCAAATGTTGAAAGAGGGAAAAATTACTCTCTCTGGAGAGGCAGATAGTAGAGGTATTTAATGAAGGTAGAAATGGTGAATTGTATGAACAAAATGGCAACCAGTGTTCCCTGTGTATAGCAATAAATAAATAGTAAATGGTTCTTTCCTTCGAGGAAAACATAGTTTTGCTGGGAAGTTAACTGGCAAAATGACAAAACAGTGTGAAGTTGTAATGAAGGTAAATGTAAAGATGAAGCTAATACAGAGGAAAAAACACCCTGAGGTGTTTAGGAAATCTGCCTGAGGGACTTAGAAAAGATTGCAGAAGGGAAATAGAAATGAAGTTATCCTGAAATACGGGTACAGTTTTGTCAGCAAAAATGAGTTGAGGGAACAAAGTCGGGGATCATATGCAAACACAAAAGCTGATCAGCGTGAAGGTCCTCACAGAACCACCAGAAATTTGGTTGAGCCAAAATGTAAGATGTGAGAGTCATTGCAAAAGTTTGAGAAGTGGCTTGGGCCCACACAATGAAGTGCCTAGTATACTATGTATGGGTTTATTTTAACTTTATCTTGGAAAGTCTGCAGTCATGTATAAGCAGATGAATAACTGGATAAAATCCTCATTTAAGAAAGATTGCTGGGTCAGAGGTCAAAACTAAAGATAAAAAGATTAGACTTTTACTGAATTAAGGAGCCATGAAGGACTAAACTGAAGCAGTGACAACAGGATTAGGAAAGAAGGGATAAATTAAAAAAACGCTTTTAGAAGGTTGGGTAAGTGTTGCTTGGTGATCAGGTGCAAAAACGCTTTTAGAAGGTTGGGTAAGTGTTGCTTGGTGATCAGGTGCAATGAGTAAGTGAGTAAGAGAAACAATTAGGTAGACCAACAGGTCTTTGGCTTGGGTGACTGAATGGATCTGTTGCCTTCAACAAGGCTAGGAAATACCAAAGTTCTTTGAGATACACAAAGTTTGTTGTGCATGGGTCAGAATCAGGTAGGAAATGCCTCGTGGGGAACTGACTGGTTCAGCAGCTAAGTAGAGCTTTAAGCCGTGGAGAATGTGCAGTAGAGGCAAAGGGCCTAGGAAAAGTCTGTAGTCCAATTGCTTGTCACTCAGAATACAACAAGCTGACTTTCCAAAACTAGAGAAAAATAACTAGTGATGCTTTTGATGTGATTACTGAGATATGGTATGCATTTCAAAAGTTAAACACTAGAAATAAATTAATCATTTGTGGAAAAAATCAAAATTTAAATATTATTGATACAAATACTACAATAATAAGCACACTTATTGCGCATTTTCACTCTTCCAAGTGAGCACTTCATATATGTTAGATTATTTAATCTTCACAAAACTCTGTGATATGGACACTATTGTTATTCCTGTCTTATAGATAAAAAATAGAGACACAGGAAGATTTAAGAGATTTTCAAAGTTCATGCCACTGGTAGGTAACATAGGGAGGATTTGAATTCAGACACTTTAGATCCAGAGCCTCAGTGGTTAGATCCCCTAACCACTCCATTGCACTTTCTTTTTCAAAGCCAAGGTGTACACTATTTGGATGTCTCTTGTTCATCATTGATGGTTGTTGGACCCATTTTGAGGATGACTGATAGTGAGCAAGGGACATGAGATAGTATGTAAATTATGGGAGAGAACAAAAAATAATTTGAAAGAGTAGTCAAAGGAGGAGGAAGCCATTGGAAACAAAGGATCAAGATATCAAAGGAAAAGAAGCCTTCAAAATATGGAAGATTATACAGAATCCATTGGTGCAGAGACATAATTTCCTTAGTGACCTGTGCAAAGATGAAGATGGTCAAGGAGAAACTAAATTTTAAGAAAATGCAGGTTGCAAGAAGTTTGATCATGAAGAGAAAGAGAAAAGGTGGTATTTATCTTTTTGAAGCACAGAACTATTGGACTCACAAACACATATAATAATTCTCAAGTTATTATTCTGTTACTGGGTGATCTATTACCTTTAACTATGCATGGTTCACTTCCCTTCCTTACTTGATGTCCAGCCTCCTATCCAATCTAGGAGAAGTTACCCAGGTACAAAGCCATAATTTTTACAACCTGCTTCTCCTAGATGGTGTATGTACTTTGCGATGCACTGTGTTGTTGCAATTTTGGATGTGGACAGACAGGAATCTTGCTAACTGGGTAACATTGAGCACATAATTTCTCTGAGCCTCGATTTCATCATATATAAAACTTGGACTAATATGTTCAAAGGTAATACATGGGATCATGTGTTATATGCTTAGTATGTAGCCAAAACTCAATAAATGGTGGTGGTGGGAGGAGGAGAGAAACCTGAAGGAGTAAGAGGAGGTACAGTATTAATAGGAGCAGTTGTTGATAGTACTACTAGTAGCAATTCTTGATCCCACATCTTTTGCCAGATTCCTGTCTCTGACCTCAGGAGATCTACAGATACTTATCATTGTCTCTAAGAGATGGGGAGGACAGTCATTCTCAAATCCTCACAATCAGTTTTAAATTTAACTTATGAACCAGAATGTCCTTGGTAAGGAGTAGTAATTAAATTGTGCACCAAAGTTGGGAATCTAAGTAATATTGGTCTATTTAATACTCTCTGCCCCCAGTAACTCTACAAAGGTGATAAACTGGAAAAGGTTTTATGTTTAATAAGTTGTTAGCTTTCAGTTACTAATTAGTGTTTTTTTTTAGTAGAGAGGAGTTCACTGCCCTTCTGCAACATATCTTAAGAATTATTTATATTGATGCTTCAGTAAAATTGCCTGTTATCCTGCATATATTCTTCTGGATTACTACCTAGGCAAATGCAAAGGAAACGTTTCAGGGAGACATATGTTTTCATCTATATTGGCTTTAAAAAGAAAAAGTTCTTTGGGATTTTAAAATGTTTTTCAGCCAAAATATTCTATAGTTCTATGAGAGATGGAAGAGTTAGGGAAGCAGACTTAATACCTCCTAGAAGGATTTGGGCTACCAGTGCAATATAACAATGAAATACCTACTTTGAAACCACTGTAAATTTACAGATGGAGAAAATAGTTTCCATGAACAATGAAAAATAAGTGCATATTGACATAGTCAATTCATTTACAATACAGTAATGATTAATTCAGAGTATTACATTCAATCTTATTAAGCATATAGCAATTGATATTTAATATAGATGAAAAACCTGAATTAGTGGTGCAATCTAAAGTGTAGACATAGGCTATTTTTGTACTAAAACAGAAAACCTTTGTAATTTTTCAGACACCTGAGGCATTCAATTATTTTAAAAAGTACTTAGTGACAATTCTTAATATATTATAGTAAAATATATTTTTGAGAACTTCAGATGTTGCAGATGAAACATTTGGAAGCTATGGATAGATGATACAGTTTAAGGATAAAATGAGTTAGATTAGCAGTATTCTCCTCCCTATCTATAGGACAAGTAAGTTTTCAGGAATGGTTATGCCTTTGTAGTGAAAATAATTCATAAAGACATCCACTCTCATCATGTTTTTACACTTACTGTAGTGCAGCAAAGCTAATTTTTTAAATAATGAATGAAATTTATCAAGGAAATTAGACCCACCTATTCAAATTCAGGGCTCAGTTGTAGAGACCTAGTGAATGAAGGATGAAAAGTCTATTTTATTTTATAAAATGAACTTTATTGGTATGTTTTAGATGTATATAATGATAACATTCATCATAGGGAATTTGTACATGTATGTGATATATCTTGATTCTTCTTTTTCTCCATTCCTGTGTCCTCTCTTCAACTCTTCTTCTTCTTCTTCTTCTCCATATTTATAAAAAAAAGTTTCCATTTTTTCCTTCTATTCTCTTTTATTCCTTTTTCCTTCCTTCCTTCCTTCCTTCCTTCCTTCCTTCCTTCCTTCCTTCCAATTTCTCCCTGCCTTGTTCTCCTTCCCACTTGAACATTTTCTTTCTATTTCACAATATCTATTGTACATTTTGGTTCTTATTTACCCTTTTAGATTCTCATTCCAGAGAAACCATGTGATGTTTAAATGTGTGTTGGATTTATTTCACTTAGTATGGTCTCAAAGTTGATCTATTTACCCAGAAATGTCTCAAGTTTATCCTTCTTTATGACAGTGTAGTACTCCATTGTATAAAAGAACACATCTTTACTCATTAATCAGTTGATGGGAATTTGGACTGTTTCCAAGATTTAGCTGTTAAAACTATGCTGCTATAAACATGGGTCTTCATATATTGCTGTGATATGATGTTTTAAATTCTTTCATGAAGATACCAAGGAGGACAATAGCCAGGTCAAATGAGACCTCTAATTTTAGTTTCTGAGTAATCTCCACACTGATTTACACAGTGGTTGCACTGGTTTACACTTACACCAAGAGTGGAAAAGGATTTCTTTTTCCCCACAGCCCCACTAACACTTGTTATTGGTTGATTTCTTGATGATAGTCATTTTCTCTTAGGTGAGATGTAATCTCAGCATTGTATTAATTTGCATCTCTCAAATGACCAATGATGTTGAACATTTTTTCATATATTTATGTGCCATTTCTACTTCATCTAAGTAATGCCTATTCACTTCAGATGTCCATTTTTGGATTAGGTCTTTTAATTTGGGGGCTTTTCTTTTTAGTTCTTTATATACTCTAGACAGTATTCCTTTGTCTGAGAAATAGCTGGAAAAATACTTTCCTACTCTGTGGGTTTTTTCTTCATTCTGTTGGTGGTTTCCTTAGCTATACAAAAGGTTTTTAATAAGATGAGATCCCAGTTGTTGTTCCTGTATGTGGAATATTGTTTTTCATCCTTTGACTTTCAGTCTATGAATTTATTTTTGAATTAAATGTGTTTCTTGCATGGAACATATTGTTGGATTTTGTTTCTTGATCTATTCTGCCACTATGTTTCCTTTAATTGGTAAATTGAGCTATTAACACTAATGGTTACAACTAATGTGTACTGACTTATCCTTGTCATGTTATTTTCCTGTTGTTGGTTGCCTTGCTTAGTGGATGCATGCTGTTGGAGTTCATGGATTTGTAGTCTTTATTATATCCTTCTAGAATGCCCTGCAGAACATTTTGGGTGCTGGTTTGGTCGTCATGAATTGCTCAGGTGTTTCTTGTCATGGAAATATCTTATTTCTCCATTGATTTTGAAAGATAGTTTTGTGGGGCATACCAGTCGTGGTTTGATGTTGTTTTCTTTTAGGGCTTGCAATACTTTGCTCCAAGCTCTCTTCAGCTTAAGAGTTTATGTTGAGAAGTCTGCTGTGATGGACTTTCCTTTACAGCTGATTTATTTGTTTTATCTAACAGATTTTCATATTCTGTACTTGTGTTGAATTTCTGTAATCTTGACTGTTATATGCCATGGTGTAGATTTTTTTTATCATAGCTAATTGGAGTTCTATATATGCCTCTTATCTATATGTCATTACTTTTCAATGCTTGGGAAGTTTTCTGTCATTACTTCTGTGAACAGGTTTTTTTTTATGTCGTTTGTGATATCTCCTGATTTTTCATTAACTCCAAACTTTTTTTTTGTCCTTTTGGAGACAGGGTTTTGCTATGCGCTCCAGGCTGGCCTTGAACTCACTTTGTAGACCAGGCTAGTCTCAAATTCACAGCCATGCTCTGGTCTCAGCCTCCTGAGTGGTGAGATTACAGGTGTGCACCACTAAGCCCAACATCCAGTCAATCTTATGCTTTTCTTCTTTACATCATCTAACATTGCTGGATTGATATTCCATGATTCCTTGCTATTTTTCAGAAGTCTTTCTTTTCCTAGTCACTAACTGCAGTCCTGTTTTCTAGGTCTGACATTCTGTCCTTACACTGGTTCATTCTGCTGCACATACTTTCAATAAAATTTTTAATCTCCTGGATATCTGGTTCATAGATTCCATTTCTTTCCTATACTGGGAATTCACGATTTTCATCAATTTCCTTAGCTCTATTTTTTTATCTGTATCTAATCTAGATTCACTAACCATGTCCTTCATTATTGTCACCTCTCTGTAGTTAACTGAGCAATTATTTCTGATTTGATTTTTTCTAGAGTCTCATTCATCTGCTTTGTTACTTCCACTGTTTCCACTTCACAGAGTCCAGGTGGGTGGTTTTAAAATTGTTCCACTTCATTGCCCTGTGTGTTTGCCTTTGGCAAGATGCAATATGGGATTGCATCTCACTTCTGTGTCTTTTCATGTTCTTTTTTTTAGTTTAATTTCTGTGTTGATGCTTGTAAATTGTTTTGGTAGGTAGCTTTATTGGTAGTATTAAGAATCCTTAGGAAATGACTACTTCTCAGAGATGTCTTCCAGGTGTACGTAACTTTTGAGTTTTGCATCTGTTACAAGATCCTACCTCTTCAGTTTATTGGGGATGAGAAATTGCCACCTATGTGGACTAGAAAAAAATAATTGTCCACTTCAGGGTGTGTCTCTGTTGTCACTGGTAGACAAAGGGGGAGAGACAGAGCCCAGATCTGCATTAATTGATCCCAGCAAGCCAGCAGTAGAATAATGGTGATGAGATGGATAATCCCAGTTCCACTGAGCCTCAGTTCCACTGAAGTGGAGGCTGCTTCTGGTTTCTGACTGTGACGCTGGGACCTAAGTTGTTGAGCGTGCAGCAATCTGGGCTTCATGCTGTTTTGAACTCAGCTTGGATGCCTGACCTTGAGTATCTCCCATAGTTGTGCTTTACCCTAATACTGGGAGCTGCTAGATCCCACAGCAGCTCTGATTTTTGAGTTCAATTTGCCCCTTTCCATAATTGTGGCCAGCCACTCACCCTCTCCTGGGAGATGTCTGAACTTAAATAACTCACCAGCCACTGTTGGATGCTGCGTCCACTGCTCCATTCCACTGGAATGTTTCTCCATGGAGTCCTCTGTGGTTGCCAGTAGTCACGGTGTCTCTGCAGGCTTGAGCTGCCCTCCCATAGTGTGAGGCAGGTCTCAGAGAGAAAGCGTCACTTGCCACCTCCCTCTGCTGCACTGAGATTCTTCAGTTCATTCTCCTCATGAGCTGCAATTCTCAGTTAAGATCCTTGCTGGGTCCCAGGAAACCAGTTCTCTCCTTCTCTTCCTTATGTTGCTGTATTCCATTATCTGGACTCCAAATCTCAGAGAGGCTGTTTCTCTGACACTCATCACTCCACTCTCTTCTGGAAGTCAGTAAAGCCCATCTTATAGATCCATTTTGGCCTCTTCTTTACTCTACTGTTTTCATGATCTGCCAAACTTCTCCATTTCCATTGTGCTCTTGGAAAGTTGATGGACTCGAATAACTCAAATAAAGACCTATAAATCCTATTTTATACATTTAAACATTTCCAGTCCAAAACTAATACAAAAGAACTTCAAACCTAAACTAAACCCACTCTTACCACAATAGACATGCATATAGCTTTTGGGAAGTCCTTACTTTCTTTATCTGCAGAGAGGAGTCCACCTGTGTGGTATGATAAACAGGGATTGGGAAGGGGATAGAATCATATGTGAATAATTTAATGACAACCCTGTGTTATAGTTGGTGATCTTCCCATTTTGCCAATGAAGAACTAGAGGCTCACATAAACTGGATGCCTTACTCAAAGTCACACATATATAAAATAAACTGGGACTCATGCCTACATCTACCTAACTCCAAAGCCCATTTCTTTCCACTTCACTATGTAGCTGGCAGAGAAGCTATTTGTTTACTGGTCACTGATTCATTTGTGTTTAGATAGTAAGGAGATGGATCTGGAGTGCTCACTGTTTTTCTCCACTAAATAGCTCTACCTCTAGAAAAATGAATGGTTGGTAGGGGGCTTTGTGTCTCTGAATCCATGGCAAGTCTCTTCCTCTCCTACCATTTACCTATCTTCCTAGCCCATTTCAGGCTTCCATGTCCTAACAGCCCTTCTTGTGGTAGGGAGGAGTGAAAAAACTGCATTAGTTGCCAGAAAAAAGCATTAAGGACCATGACTTCACTTTTACTTGGTCAGTTTATTTTTGGGTCATGTGAGTAGTGCAAATAGTGTGGGCAGCTCTATCAGTACAGTTCCCAGTTATACAGTCAGTTTATTGTGGGCCTTACACTTCCTTGCCAGGGCTTCCTGGCTCCTCCTGGTGCTGTGCACTACTGTGTTGCAGGGTAAAATGGTCTCAATGAAACACAGGTTTAAAAAAATAGTTAAAAATAGTTTGACAGCGAAGAAGTACTCTCTGAAGTGTACTTAATACTGTAATACTGTATTACCACATTGAAAATAGACTATAAATATATTTAATACTACAGTGATTGCAAATACATAGAGTTGCTCAGAAAAAGATTGAATGCATTGTTGTAATTAATGGTGGACCCATGTCCTTTGATGAAATGATTATTTAGAAGTGCATGTACACCCAGGAAGTTAGTTATATATTATCTCAGGACAGAAAAGAAATCCCAGACCTCAGTCCTTCCCACTACTTCTCTCACCTAAATAAAAATTTGAGTTCATGTTTGCTCTGTCTCAGGTCATTATAGAAACTTATTACTCCTAATAGCTTTCAGTGCATTATCACAATAACCTGATGAGATATGTGCTGTTATCATTTTTGCAGATGAGGAAACTGAGGCACAGAGCTGGTAATTAGTTTGTTCAAAATCACACAGGAATTAAGTGTCAGAATGAAGGTTTACATCTAGTTTGACTCTAAAGTTTATGCATTTAACTATTATGCTATACTAAAAGTAAAGGGGAAGACTAACAAAATCCATCAATCCATGACTCTATATGCAGTGTTTTACAAGTGACTGATTATCATGCTTATGGTTGGGCCAAGGACAGATGTCTGTAACCAGTGTTATGTGAGCATGTGCCCATGTGGGAATGGTGCAGTGTATTGGTAAAACAGTATTCAGGCATGCCTTTGTTTGTGGTGATAATCTTTTGAGGGCTTGCATGTAAGTCTATGTCTGGGATGCCTGGAGACTCATGTTTTGTATTTGTGTTAAGGGAGAGGTTTGTATGAAAAAAGGATATATGTAGAAAGAATATGTATCCAGGGAGAGAATTCATGTTCAAATTGGGTGGTAAGGACTGTTTAGACCTCTGGGTTTTTTTTCTTTTTCCCCACAGGGTTCCTTTTAGTTCCTTTCATGTTTTCTCCATATTAGGAGAAAAACTGGGATACAACTGGAAAATGTGGGCCTTTTATTTCCTGTGATTTGAAACATTGTCTCTTCTGTTTATAGCTGACTTTACTCCCTTTTCTCAATAGCCCACGTCATTTTACTTTCTGCTTAGTAACGTCAAAGACACAAAATATTCATTGGCTTTGTAATGATTTCTAAACTAATAAAAGTTTAGTTCAAAGATTTATTGTGCCAATGTGAGTCCACATCTCATAGAATCACACATTTCCACTCTTAGCTCCTCCATTCTAGTCTGTGTATGAATAATTGTGCACTGGCACAGAACAGCAGGTATCCAAATATCCAAAGATGTCTCATTAGAAGACTGAGTGCAAGGGTGGGCCAGATCACAAGGTAGGAGCACAGGACATGAAAGATGAAGAATTGTAGATAAAATATGTGAAAACATGAGGGGAAACAACCACAGGGTTCCAGTTTACTTTACAGTGCATATAATGTGACTTTTATCCCAAGTTTGTGGGTGTTGTATCATCCAAAGACCTCTGAGTCTTCTAGTCTCCAAGGCTTCTCATGTGTTACTTTTATTACCACCTATTCATCAGCTGAGAAATCCAAACAATTTCAGGATTCCATTGCCTTTCTAATGAAATGGAATGTATATTATTTTGGTAGCTCAGAGCAAGCATTTGTATTTAAGAAACAAAACTCTGATGTTACAGATTAGTAGGTGAATTGCATATTGTTGGAATGCCAGAGTAGATTAAAGTACCTTCATGCTTTCATACTCCACTTTTGTCAAAAACAGAATATTGGCAGCAAACCGTCTGTAAAAACCTCACTGACCTCCAGTGAGCAGTGCCAAGTCCCATGCTAACCCAGTGACACATTATTACATAGGAAGTGAAATAAACTGTTGTTCCCAGGGTTTTGGTGTTTATTTTATGGTCTTTAAAAATATTCAGTAAAACCTCTGACACTTTTCCCTCTGTGAACCTTTATCAAAAAGTACTTATTAAACTCTACTGTGTGTTAAGCATTGTGCTCTGTGCTGCAGGGGATATAACAGGTATGTAAGACACTATCTTTGTCTTCAAGGATTTTACAATCTACTTAGAGATTAGAGTTTGAGGCAACAAAAAGTAATAAAAAATAATTCAGTACAAAATGGTATGATTAAAGTTAGTATCATAGGAGGGGGAATCGAAGAAGACTAATATCACAATTATGAATACTAATACTAATTAACACTTAATATGTGGCAGATGTTATTCTAAAAGCTTTACATGTATTATCCCATTTAATCCTCAAAAACACCTCTGAGATAAGTACTGCTGTTATCCCTATTTTTCAGATGAGGAGTTTCAGATAGATAAGTGACTTATATAAGAGAACTGATAAGAGATGAGACTAAAGAGGTATCAAGGGAACTGACCACAAAGGATCTTAGGAGACACGTTAAGAAATTAGAAGTTTACCTCTGTTCAGAGGGAAGCCAGTTGAAATTTACCATAAGACCATTTTAAGTATGAGGGTAGTATTTTTTTTAAGATCGTGCTGCCTGGTGACTGGACTAAGAATGCATTGGGAAGATGAAAGACTGGAAGCAGAGGGACAAGTTAGGGAATGTTATAGCTCAATACTTAGCACAGAGTGGGCACTCTACAATATTTAGTACAGTAGTTAATAGATGGATGGATTACTTACGAAAGATATTTTGTTGGTTAGATCTAGTGAAGTAATACTTAGGGCAGAAAGGAACAGATTTGAATTATTCTAACAAGTAAAATACATGAGATATGATGATTCACTGAATATGACCATGAAAGAGAAGAGTTAAAAATGGTGCCCAGTATTTCCAGAAATAAATGGATAATGATGTATCCATAATGGCAGTGAGGGTCTGGGGATGTACGTTAGTGGTAGAGCCCTTGCCTAACCTCTACAGCCTTGAGTTCTGTTTTGGCCTGGATCTAGATGTGGCTCCAAAGCTTCATGTGGTCTTAGGTGGGGCTTTTCAGAGGTGGCTTGATCTAAAATGTGTGATTCTGGGACTAAATATGTGATGCTGGGATCAAGGATGTGTGGCTACTAAATTAGCCCACTGATTGGTTTCGCATAGTTCTGGGTGTGGATAATGGGAAAGACCACCCTGGGTGGGATTGCTACCAATGTGGGTATGTAGCCTTGAAAAAATATATGGGACAGAAAGAGAACTGCTGTCATCACTTGCTACTTCTTTGCCACTTTGCTGCTTTGCTGTCTTCTGCCCACCATGAACTGTTTCTCTTTGTGATACCGGTCAGCCATGCCACCTTGCCTTGGATCCAGCCAAATTATGGACTGAAACCTCTATAAACTGTGTACTAAAATAAACCTTTCCTCCTTTAACTTTGGGTGTTGGGTACTTCATCTTAGTAGTAAGAAAAAGTAACCAAGACAAGTTCATTTCCCAGTGGAAAGAAGGAAGGAAGAAAAGAAAGAAGGAAGCAAAGCAGGAAAGAAGAAAGGAGCCAATTAAAAGGAAGCAGTTGACAGGGAGAGATGACATGAGAGGAGAAGGTTGCCCAAGTAAGGACCCCTAGGCAATATGAGAGGATGAGATAAAGAGTATAGGTGGAGGAGTATACTTTCTGGAGGAAGACATACCATTTCTTTGTAACAGGAAAGAAAGAAGAAAGGATGTGAGAATTTGAGGAAATTCTCTGGAGCAAGTACTATTTTGTCTTTGAATAAGAAAGCAAAATTAATTTTTATGATTTTGCTGTGAGAAGGGAGGTGGTGGGGTTGCAGCTCTGAGAACTACAGAAATTTGAGTTAGCTTATTTGAGAGTCTACTTGAACCTGGACACCGTGAATTTAAAGGGGAGTTAATATATGCTGTGTAAGCAACATACAGGTCACAGTTAATGAGAAGCGCAATCCCCCCCCTTTGTCATTTGACTTTATTTTCTATATTGCTTTTGAGGTTTTGGCTTGTGGAAAGAGGTCTCCCCCTTCTTAAACTATTTTCATATATCTTCAGTGTTTTTTATTTTAAATTTCAATGCACCGGAAATTCATTTTAGGATATGAGATTTTACACTTTATTTTATAGTGTATAGCTTTGTTTTCTTTCAGATAGACATCTATTGTGTCAAGACTTTTGTCTTAATTACTTTCTCATCATTAAGACACAATACCTGACATCTACAACTTAAAGGAAAAAAGTTTATTTTGGATCACAGTATATAAAGGTTCAGTCTGCAGTCATTTGGCTCCAAGGCAAGGTGATATGGTAGAGAGACACCGCAAAGGAAAAATAGCTCACAGCTTGTCAGGCAGGAAGCAGCAAAAGATCAAGGGAGGAAGAGGACTGTTTACACTTACAGACCATTCCCATGGTGACTCGCCTTTTCCTACCAGGCTTCACCTCCCAACATCACATTTAGCTATAAACCCATCAGTGGACTGACTAATCCAATAATGAGTATCACACACCCATGATCCAGTCACCTCCCTAATGCCCCACCTATAAGCTCATGAGGTTTTGGGGGAGGGCATCTAGATACAAATCATAACAACCAAGTATTTTTTTTAAATAATTTTATTTAAAGAGGAAAAAACAAAACAAAATAAAACATAATAAAGGGTAGCAACCATACAGTATTTCAAGGAAAAAAGGAAAAGTACAACAACAATAAAACCTAAGAAATTATTATGTGACTAATTACATACTGACTTCTTGGAAATAGTTGTTCAAATTACAAAGTTAAAACATGTAAAGTAGACATTCAAACAGTGAGACTGTTAATAGTTCTGCTCCACGATCTGACAAAAACAACAATGTGGTCATCCATCTTACCCACTCAAATATACATGCAATTATATCAATAGGGTAAAATTAAACACAACAAAACAGAGCAAAGCGGATCACAAGAAAGTAATGTAAGACATAAATTTCAAAGCTAGACAATTCGAGGTATTCACTATCATATTGACTCTTGTTTTCTTCCAGATAGTTGTCCATATTGTCAAATATAGGGAATTCACATGAAACAACCTAGTATGGAATTGATCTGAGCAGGACGAGGAGGGCATTACAGGTCTTCAAGACCATACATTAGGGAAGCCATGAATGGCTGTCATAGTGTCTCTCATTCTCCTCAAAACAGCTGTCCA
>PVJX010009222.1:0-15518 GCA_004027295.1 Dolichotis patagonum
TGTTTTATTTTGTTTTGTTTTTTCCTCTTTAAATAAAATTATTTAAAAAAAAAAAAAAAAAGAGACAAATAGCGTTCCAGAGATGGAGGATGCTGACAGTAACAGGACAGGAGAAATAAATCTAACACAGCTGACCTTTATGTACACTTAAAAATGATTAAAATGGTGAATTTTATGGTATGTGTATTTCACCACTCTAAAAAAAATGACAAATAAAACACTTGTAATTCTTGACTTACAAGAAATCTTACAAGTGAAAATGTACTATTAAAACATTATTGAAAGAAACCCAAAAAACCCCATAAATTATTCAGGGTTAAGGTGCATAATTAAACTATGATCTAAATCTAAAAGCACCATAAAAAAGCATTTTTGAGATACTCCACAATATCTGAAATGCAAATTTAGTTATTACAACATTCTAACAAGCTAAATCCTTTTCAGATTAATTTTTAAATATGAAAAAAGTGATTATGGAAATACACCCTGTATAATTACTTTCTGTGGATGTTACTTTAAAGCCAAGATCTTAAAATATATTCATTATTCTAAAATAATATTTAAAAGTTTTGCATTTGAATAACAAAATAATACACTGCTTGAGTTAAAAACTGTCTTTTTAGAATAAATGAATTGCATATTGCCTTTTTCATTTTTTAACTCACCAGTCGAACACTTCTTAGAAATAACATTATTCCAGCTATGGCCATCCCCGTGCTGATATTCTACACAGAAACAGATTTAATGGTTTATTATCACTAATTATCATTCACGATGGTAAAGTATTCATTAAAGGGGGACAGATTCTCTCCCCTATCTTTAACAGTATAAATAAGAGATACCACTCAAATCATGACTCACTTCTTTCTAAAACATCGTCCACCTACTCACTATTCTTCTCTTGGTCTTTTCCAGTTTGGCATGCACAGTAATTCGATTATATTATTTCAACCTGTGAGTTTCTTGAATGCACAAATGGTCTAAAACTCCTTGAACAGTTCCCACAAAAATAAGCATAACTTTCATTCCTGTTGAGAATTCAAGTGTTTGGTAGAAAACTTTAATACAACAATGCTAAAATACAGCACCTTGACAAATGTATGTGGGTGAATGAATGGGGAGAAGACAGTGATATTTTAAAACTGCTTTCTTTAAAAATTAAGGACTTAAATGAAAAATTAAGAATACTGCCACTCTCTCAAAAACGGAGTACTTTCCTTCAACATATACAACTAGGTACATAAGAGCATGAAAACAGACACTTTTAGGTACAGTCTTTGGGTTCTGCAGTTATTTCAAATAACATCTGCATGTACTAAATAGACACTGCTCCCTCCCACAATTTTCCTATGGTGTTTTTGGAGGTAGGATGCTGGGGACTGACCTCGGGCCCATGTACAGGCTAAGCACACTACCACTGAACTACAACTCCAGATGCTGCAGCAATTTTTAACTTCAAATAACCCAAGTATCCACTTCTGAATTGCAAGAAATAAGGCCAGATCAAAGAAGATGTATATGTTTACAGGTTTACCATTCATTCGCGTGACATATATTTATCTGGCACTTCCTAAGTGGCAGGTACTACTCCAAGGCTACAAAGGTGAGCGTAAACATGCATGGCCTCGCACCCCTGTGTTGCTTAGCTGCGGATCATTTGCAAAGCTCAACTTACTAACTTCTCAAGAGGAATTTTAAAAGCTGATCATTCCCCTCCAAAGCCATATTTTTACTTGGCTTCTAGGATGCTCAGCTTTTAGTCTTCTCTGGTCCCCTCCTTTTCACTCCCCAAAAAGTCACACGCCCATCGGTCTCCGTTCCAGGCTTCTTCTGCGACTTTTCTCACTTGCTCCGAGAGGCCGCTCAAGTCTTGAGCTTTAAACACGACTTACAGTTTGTGCCACTCATTCCCAAAATTACACTTCAGCTCTGACTTCCTTTCAACACCAGACTGTGCATTTATGCATTTGTCCAGTTGTCTCAAACTGCTTCTCTCAATTCTGCTTACAAGCCCAATTAATGGTCATCTTCAAGCTCACACCTCCATGTTCGCAGGGCCAAAAGCGCTCTGATCTTTCCAATAATTTCCTTCAACCCCTCTCCATCAGCAGCCGTCGCCGCCGCCGCTGCCGCCGCCGCCGCCCCGCCGGCAACTCCACGCCACCAGCGCGCTGGGGCCACGTGTCCCTCCGGCTCGAACCCGGCGGCCCCCTCTGGACCCCTGAAGCCGAGGCCTCGGGCCCTCCCCAGGCCCCGCGCGGCCGTCCCCACGGCTCTCCGCAACCACGACGACCGAGCCCCGAGCACTAAGCCCCGAGCGGGGGCGAGGGTCGCTCTGGAAAGCGCCCCGGCCTAGCCGCCCCGCGCCGCGCGCGACGTCTCCCCGGCCCACCCCGCCGCCTCTCAGGACGGGTCCCTCTCGGTCACCGTCCCACCTGGACGAGGCGCAAGTGGTCGTCCGCCCACCGCGAGACCCGCGTCACCACATTGGGGGCCGCCCGGTCCGGCGCGGTGGACGGCGATGCGGAGCCCCCGGGCCGCCCCGCCATGTTGGCGTCTTCCCGCGAGCGCGCGCGCGCCGGGCGGGCGGCAGAGGGCGCGCGCTGCTGGGGAGGCCGCTGGTCCGCAACCCTGCGCGGCGCCGGGCTCCCCATTCGGCGCGCGCCGGAGCCCTCGGCTGCGCTTGTGTGCGAGCTCAAACCCGGCCCTCCGTGGTTCCCGCCGATGCCACCCAAGAAAGGAGACCGAAGTACTTCATTTCCTCCACCTGCGAAGAAATGTAACCATATGCGCATTCCTTGTGTTTGTGTTTGCGTTGTGCTTTATTGTTTTCAGGGTTGCTCTCTAAGCCTATATCAGATGCTCTGAGTCTTGAATTGTTAATTGATTAAATATATGGAGCTAACGTTAGGCAAATCAATACAGTTAATGTATTTTAAGAGAAAATCGGTGCAGGATGATGCAAATTATGTAACATTCGTGTGGAAATATGTGGGGCGTGTGTGTGTGTGTGGTGTGTAAGCGCCATAGAAGACCATCCAAGGAACTTGAAATAACGGTTTCCTCTGGGAGGACTGGGAGTAGAAGAGGGCAGGAGGTTTCACTCTGCTGGAACTCTCTCGGATGAAACATTTTACAGAGAAATCTTCTGTTTCCACGCTGTCCAGTTCAGCAGCATATGGCTGAAATGTGGTTAGTGCCGCCAAGGATCTGAATTTTTTAGTTTATTAATTTTAATGAACTGAAATAATCATAATGATTACCATAATTATGAGCTGTACAAGCATACTGTTGGATTTCTTTTACTTTGTAAAAATATTATCTTTAAAAGTCAAAATAGAATGTATTTGTAACAGCACATGCTGTGAGTGGTGCCTTCAAGGAATATATTATCTTAGTATTGTAGCCCCTGAAAAGTAAATAATAGCTAACCGTGGGTCTTGCTTACTATGTGCCAAGCGTTGTTCTAAGGTTTTCACTTAGTAGCTCCCTTATCCTCACACCTTATCAAATAGACCCTATTCTTGATCATAGTTTTCCAGAGGAAGTGTACAATGATTGAGTCAGTACCCCCGGTCACCCACCAAATAATGGGGAACTGTGATGCTGTGCTGGACTTAGCCGTTTGTTGTAGTTAACCACAGCACTGCATGTCATACAGTCAGACAAATCACAAAATTTCCTGTACAAGTCCATTCAGAGTAGAACACAAATGGGTATTGGAGAATATCCGGACTACAAAGATGTACTATAATTAAAATCTCAATCATTGTTTCAGATTTTTAAAATCTGTCATAGAATGAATAAATTTAGTTAATAAGTGGAAAAATGAATTTCTTTATGGGCAATCATTTCCCTAAAGCTTTTATACAGGGTCCTGAATCCCTACTCACTGCTTCAGCCTCCCGGAGACTGGGATTACAGGAATCCACCACACACCTAGCTTCTAAATTTCCTTTCCAATACCACTCTCCTTGTCCCGTTACTTGAAGTAATCCATTCTCATCACTTCTTTTTTTTTTTTTTTTTTTTTTTTTTTTTGGTACCAGGGATCAAACTCATGACCTTATGCTAGGCAGGCAGGCACTTATGCCACTGAGCTAAATCCCCAGCCTATTGTCACTACTTCTCATCCCAACTTTTTTTTCTGTACTCCAGATATCAGCTATCTAGGCATTTCTAATTTCTTTAAATGTCCTTTAACAATATTTTAGCATCATCTCATAATCACTGATGCCACAAGTGTAGTTAGCATCATCAAAGAACTCTATTTCTTTTGTTGCTGGTGACTCCTGAGGACTCACTGGATATAATCCCTGTGTGACCTCAGTAAGAAAGGTATATGCAAAAAGCTACTTTTAAATTTACTGTCTGTCCTTTAATTTCCCATGAATATAGACTAATATAATATACTGTAATATACTGTAATTGTAATACACTTTCATTGGAGCTTTGATAGCAACTGGATGTAATTGACATTTTCCTAAAAAAAAAAAAAAAAGTTGACTGAATATTAATGTGAATGGTCCCAAAATCACAGCAAGGAATGAAGAAGAAAGGAAGGAAGAGAGAAATTGGCCTTGTGGTATAGCTCAGTGGTAGCATACTTTCCTAGCATGCACAAAGCCCTGAATTGGGTTCCCAGCACCACAGAAAAGAATTTTAAAAGTTGAATATTGGATGAAGACCCCTTACACACATCTAGTTTTCTGGTCTTGGTTCCCAGTTTTTATTAGACAATCTTCTGTTTTTCTCATATAGCCACATAGTTCGGGATCAGGAGATGAGGTTGTAAGTTCCTTGTACTCCAAGCTATTACGTCTTTCTTACCCACTTCAACACTGCCAGGAATGATCAAGACTGTCATCTTGAGATCTGGTCACCCCCGTTCATTCATTCACGATGATTTTATATCTGAATTAAAGGCTTCTTCATCATCTCAATTACTGCCATTGTTGTCATTTAAATTAAAAAAAAAAACAGCTGGAGATTGAACCTCAGGCCTTGTGCATGCTAGGCAAGAACTACCACTGAGCTACAATGCCAACACTCCTCTTGTCATTATTCTGATCTCAGCCAGCCACTCCCATGATCACACTCTAGATCTTGTCTTCAGTTACACAGTAGCCCACTCTCCCACCACGACCTCCACTTTCTTGGCTCACCTGTGAAAATGCTTCTCCAAACAACAATTCTTTGAGATCACTGAGATGCCAGTCAATTCAATCACCATGATGGATAGGTCAACACCCCTTAGACTTCGGCCCCATCTTTTTAGCTCAGACTCCATGAGGTAGCCTTGTAATCACTCCCTTGAAAATATTGCTAACTTCCATCCCCTCTATCTGCTTTGTTCCATTCAAGCTCTACCACACAGTTCAAATAGTCTGGAGAGATCTTTGGCTTTTTGAAAGAGAAGCTAGAAACCTAGTTTCATATTGTAGTCAGGGGTTATACACAGAACAATTAGAATCAGGACATGGAGTTTATAATAATATTTTTATGATGGTCTTCCAGAGTTAATACAAGAAAATGCAGGAAATCTATTCACAACAACAAAGACATAGAATATTTAGTCAAGGGCCTAAATCCCACAGCAATGTCCCACATGAGCCCAGATAAAGACCCAGAACTCATGACAATGCATCCCATGAGTCCAACTGGAGGTCTAGAGCCCACAAGAAGGACTCGAGCCAGTCTCTTGTACGGATCCGTGCTGGGAAGGCCCAAAGGTCAGCGGTGGAAACTAGAAAGTCTATGCCATCGGGGTGAAGGAGCTGTGCTGGTAGGTTTAGGGTTCTATGCTGGAGCCGGAAGTCACACTCAGAACAAACACCAGGGCTGTCCTGAAAAGCACCACAGCCATCCTCAGCAACATGGAGGCCCCGAGCTCCTCCAACGACAAGCACAGTCAAGTACATCCTGGAGACCAAGCAGCACACGTCTTCCCCTTCGGAGCCAGGAAGCAATGCTTGATGTGAGGACCAGAGCTTCTCCAGGAGAACCTAACGGCTCAAACAGCAACACGTAGGAGAATCCACAACACCTCAGCATCTCAACGCCATAACGCCTTAACGCTCTTCCTTCTCCTTCTCCACGTCTCCATTTATGCTGGCAACTTTCCTCAGGTGAAACATCTACCCTCAGCAGCATGTAATCCAGCTGGCATTAAATTGACCACCAGTTTTTAATCCGTAACACATATGAAATCTATGTCTTGAAATTCCATGTCGGCAACCTACTGTCCTGGATATAGAATATGTCTTGAGGCACAGGTAACATGCTTTCCACTTACGACCACTATTTTAATGGCTTTCCACTGTACTTTAATAATATCAAAAGCTTTAGGCTCCGTGAGGTGCAGTGGTGCATGTTTATAATCCCAGATGGATGTCCAGTTAGAGGTCAGCCTGGGCATTTAGTTAAGGTTCCAAATTTTTCATAAGGGTGGGGATGTGATTCCATCGTAGAACACTCCTATGTTCAATCCGTTGTACTATGAAAACAAAACAGAAACTCCTTAGGCTCACATATTTCCCTCCAGGATCTGTTTCCAAGCTCATATTTGCTCCTCTCTGCTTCATTCTTTATGTCTCAAGCAAACTGACCTTTCTGTTCTTCATGCATGCCAAGTTCATCCTTCCTTATCTTAGGCCATTTGCACTTTCTGCTCTTTCTACTTAGAACACTTTGCTCTTATTTCCAGTCCCACTGCTACCACCATCATCACCAAGATGGCTCATTATCTTTTAGGTCTCAGTATAAACACCATCAACAGCAAACATTCTTTTCCAGTAAGTTATTGCCTGATGTAGCACAAAATTTAAGTTGTATCTCTAGGACTGTAACCTTTAATTGTGATGTGTCAACTTAATTGGGTTAAGAAAGACCTAGCAGAATTGTAAAACACAACTCTAGGTAGTGTGTGGGGTGTTTCCAGGTTTATCAGCAAACTAAGGGAGAAAACAACCCTGATTCTGAGTAGTGCAATCCAATAGACTTGTAGCCTGGGTGGCATAAAAGGGAAAGAGGAAATCAGTGCAGGTGTATGAAAATCTCTACTCTGCTTGGGTGGGTGTATCTTTTTGAGGGCAATGAGAAGTATGGGTACTGGGGATTGGACACAGGGCCTTCACGATGAGCTACATCCCCAGCCTTTTTTATTTTTAAATTTTAAGACAGGATCTTACTAAGTCAATAAATTGCTTAGGCTGGGCTCAAACTTGTAAACTTCAAGTATGAAGCCTCTCAGACTTCTGGGGTTACGCGTGAGTGCCACCGCTCCCAGTCTTGGTATGTCTTTTGCTATTGCTAGCACCTGTGGATAGCAAACTCCAGTCTCTTCAGACTTTCAACACTCATGTCAGCAACTCCAGGGAGCTTCTAGGCCTTCAGTGCCAGACATCCTTGATCTCTCTTGATTTGCCAAGACAGATCCAGCTTCTTAGAATGAGCATTGTGGATCTTCTGCCTCTGATCTTGTAAACCTGCCTAATTATAAATCCCCTTGCAACACACTGATAGACCTATACACATTGATAGCCCTTTTTACCCTTCGTTGCTTTCCTATAGGGAAGAGCTTATGTCTCTGTACTGTATCACCATGTCTACGACCAAACAGCCAGTACTGAACATAGTTCCTGATACGGACTCTTGTTAAGCATTGGCTGAATGCTTATTCTTCCATTCTCTCCATTGCAAAATCTCTAGCTGGTCCTCTTTTCTCTTCTAAGGTAAATCCATCTTTCTCCTCATCCTATGCTCTTCCTTTTTCTTCCAGACAAATTAGTCCTGCATCCAGTGGGAGAACAGAAATGGTAATGTTAATTAATGTGCAAATTAGAAAACAGAAAAGGTAGATATAGATTTTTAAAATACAAGATAAATGTGTTTTTGCTTGTCATTCTTTCCTTCTACCTCCAGCAACTTTTCTGTTGCCTTCCTGTGTGTTCCTTATTCTTCCTTCACACTGCTAACATACACAGTACATGCTGTCTTTAATATAACCTCCTAGAAGCCATGAATGGTCTCATCATCATCATCCCTGGGCAACGAAGGGACTACTATCTGTCAGGATCTCACCTCTCTGTGCAGTCAACCCGGGGCACTAGGATAAGGCCACATGACCAGGAACATGGCGACTTAATTTTAAGGGGAAAAGCTAGAGTTGTTTTGCTCAGTCTGGGAATCTGAACACAGCATTTGCCTTGGGAGAGGGTATGACACCCACATAGAAGACAAAACCTCCCTTCCACAGCATACTCCTGAGCAAAACGACTCTTTCTCTACTCAATTCTCTCACTGCCTTTCTTTGCTTAGTAATAGTGACTCTCAGAAGGGGAAAGATATGTGAAGGAATTTCTGTTCTTTCTATAATACATACTTTACAGAAAAGATAAGTTTGTTGAATCAAAGTAAGGTATAAAAACCATAAGAAATTAACTAATATAACAAAGCTAATATAGAGATATATTCCTGCAATGTGACTTTATATCATCAATTTCAGAATGAAATATTCTTACACCATTATACTATTTATAGTTAATGCCTCTGCCTTTCCACTGTATTATATATGACAAGCACAATTTGGAAAATTCTGAAATGTTTTGCTCTTGAGGTTGTCTCAACATAGCACATTAAATTTATATGCAAAACCTACTTTCACTTCAAGAAACTTCTAAAAGATCATTACAAATCGAGTAGGCAGTCAGTATCTGAAAGACAACATAGTGCTTATTTTAGCCTTTATAGTGGATTTATGTAATATGTTTATTTTAGCACATTCTTTTTTATTAAGCTTATTGGTACAATTTAGATACACATAATGATTGAATTCATCATAGGGAGTTTATACCTGTACATGATATATCTCGAGTCCTCTTTTTTCCCCATTCCTCTGCTCTCCCTACTTCAACCACCCTTCCCTTACATATTTATAAAATGTTGTTTCCATTTTATCCTTCTTTTCTCATTTTTCCCTTTCCCTTCCTTTCCTTCTCCCTAGTTCCCCTTTCCTTTTGAACAATTTCTTCCTATTTCACAATATCTATTGTACATTTTAGTTCTTATTTACAATTTCCATATCTCACACCAGAAAGACAAGACAATATTTATACATGTTTGATTTATTTTGCTTAAGAGTATGATCTCAAGGTACATCCATTTACCTAGAAATATATCAAATTTATCTTCTTTATGGCAGAGTAGTACTCCATTGTTTTTTTAAAAAACATTTTTTAATCTATTCATTGGTTGATAAATATTTGGATTGTTTCCAAGATTCAACTATTACAAACTGTTCCCCTATGGACATGGGTGTGCATATATCACTGATATGATGCTTCTAATTCTTTTGGAAAGATACCAAGAAGGGGAATAACTGAGTCAAATGGAATCTCTAGTCCTAGATTTTTTGGACTCTCCACTCTGATTTTCCACAGTGGTTGTATCAGTCTACACTCCTACCAACAGGGGGAAAGGGTTCCTTCTTCCCCATAGCTCCAGCAGCATTTTTATTAGTTGATTTCTTGATGATAGCCATTTTTTCTGGAGCGAAATGAAATCTCAGCATTGTTTTAATTTGCACTTCTTGAGTGACCAATGGTGTTGACAGTTTTCCATATATTTATTTGCCATTTGTACTTCTTCATCTGAGAAGCGTGTGTTTATCTCAGCTGTCCATTTTTGGAATTGGTCTTTAAATCTGAGGGACCTGACTTTTTTCAATCTTTGTATGTTCTAGATGTGAGTCCTTTGTCTGTGGAACAACTAGCTAAAATTTTTTCCTGCTCTGTGGCTTTTCTTTTCACTCCACTGGTGATTTCTTTTGCTATGCAAAAGCTTTTGAATAGGATGAGATCTCAGTTGTTGATTCTTTTTAGTCAGTTTGTATTGGTTAAGAACAGAGATGCTTCTTTTGTTTCAAATAAGAGAGGTGGTACTACCAATATTGATGTGTAGGACAGGAGTAAGAAAGAAAATTATACTAGGAACCTTAGCATAACAGGGACTCAGACACTAAAAAACGGTCTAATGGAGCTCCAAGGATTACATCACCTGAAATTTATAACTTTATGCTAATGTTTTCTATCAATGTGACCTTGCTTTTCTCTTCTTGTCTACATTTTGCTTCTTTCTTTCCTTCCCACTAAAAATTGGCTCCCTTTCCTTCGTCTCTACTACTACTAAGAAGCCCATATAATTTAAAATCAAAACTAGTACGATTTTGAGTGTGAAAAGAGACATTTGAAAAAACTTATAGAATATCTATTAACTTCACTGAGAAACTTGATGTGATGGCATACCCCAGTAAGAATGGCTGTCGTCAAGGATGAGAAACAACATATGCTAGCAATGTTTGGGGGGGGGGTAAAGGAACCCTTCCACACTGGGAACTAGTGTACCCACTGTGGAAACCAGTATGAAGACTCCTGAAAAAAATTAAAACTAAAAGTTCCATTTGACTCAGTATTGCCTCTGTTGGTATCTTCCTGAAAGAATTAAAGATATCATATTACAGTTATTCATGCATACTCATATTTATAGTTGCATAATCCACAATAGCTAAATTATGGAAGTGGCCTATGTGCTTGTCATTAATGAATAGATAAAGAAAATCTAGTATAGATACACACTGGAGTACTACTCAGCCATGAACAAAGGATACACCTGAGTCATTTGTAGGAAGATGGATGCACCTTAAAATCATAATGCTAAGTGAAATAAACTAGAGACTGAAAATGCACCATGGTTTCTCTTACTGAGAAACTCAGGTATAAAAATTCAAAGAGAAAAATGAAAGAGAGATGGTAGGAAATTAGGAGGTGGACGTTGGGGAGCTACAAAGGGGATTTAGGAAAAAGGAGGAGAGGGCCTAGAGAAGAGGAAGGAAAAATGGTAAAGATGTGATACATATATGTGTCAATTCGCCGAGATGAATGTAAGTATCACGTATTATAAATATACACCAACAGGGCCAGGGATTTAGCTCAGTGGCTTAAGCGCCTGCCTGGCAAGCGCGAGGTCATGCGTTCGATCCCTGGTACCAAAAATAAATAAATAAATAAATAAATAAATAAATATACACCAACAATAAGAAAGAAAAGCTATACAATGGGAGAAATAGTGGCAAATCACATTTCTGACAAAAGATTCATATCTAGAATGCAGAAAGTACTCTCAAAATCCCTTAGTAAAAAAATCCAATTAGAATAAAAACAAAGGACATAAAGTCAGTTCACTGAAGAGGATATACATACAGCAAATAAATATATGACATGTTCAACATCATTATCAGAGAAACACAAACTAAAATGATCTATATTTATATTTGTATCTATATCTATATATTATTATGGCCCAATACTCATAATAGGTTATAATAGGGTTCATTCTTAGCATTCAACAACTATATAATGTCATGTGTTCACCATTATAGTACCATACATAATGGTTTCACTACCCTAAAAATTCTCTGTATTCTATTCATCCTTTCCTTCCCATTAATCCCTACCAACAACAGATTATTTTTTTTAAACAAAAGGTGTTTTTTCTGTCTCCTTTGTTTTATCTTTTCTGGATCACCATGTAGTTGGAATCTATAATACGCATCCTTTTTACATTGGCTACTTTCCCTTAGAAATCTGCATTTAAGGTTTCATGTCTCTTCATGGTTTGATAACTCATTTAGTTTTAATGTCTAACAATTTTCTCTGATATGAATGTATCACAGTCATTTATCCTTTCATCTACTAGAGGACATCTAGGTTACTCCCAAGTTAACAGAAATAAAGCTGCTTGTATCAGTCACCTTTCTGTCAGTGGGACAAACTACCTGACATATATGAGTTGTGATTGAAAACTAGAATGAATGCTAAAATTTCAAAATATATTATAGTAAAGACACATTGCTCTTAATCTCTCTTCTTACTTTGAAAACACTTATCCCATAGCTCTTCTGAAAGTCTTTTGGGACTTTACTGATCAAACATTCAGTGAATGCTGTAGCTGAGTGCCATTCACCAGAAAAGCAGATGCCTAAAAACATTAGTGTGTCCTCATTTATCCTGTTCACCAGATTTGGCATCGTGTGACTTCCGGCTTTTCCCCAGTCAGAATACCATAAGAGATAAATGTTCTGAATTGATAAAGGATATTGAGGTAGCCACCACAGTGACACTCAAAAAACAGGACTTCCAAGCTGGGTGTGTTTGTATACCTGTAATTCTAGCACTCTGTAGGCTGAGACAGGAGGATCACTGCAAGTTCCAGGCCAGCCTGAACTACACAGTGAGACCGTGTCTCAAAAAACTACAAAGAAACAAACAAAAAAAGTGCTTCCAGAATTGCTTTAGAAAGTGACAAGAACAAAGGGAAAAGTATGTTTGGAGCAAGGAGGACTGGTGAAAATGTGTTTTTTTACTGTAATACATTTTTTAAATTTTTTAAATATTCATATTTTTTCAATCATGCCTCATACAATTTAAAGAAGCATTTATTTTGTCTCAAGGTTTTAGAGGCTTTAGCCCATGCTTACCTGGATCCCAGGCAGAAACAGCTTTGGCAGAAAGGCATGGTGGAGGAAATTTGCTCAACCCATGGCAGCCAGGAAGCAGAGAGAGAGAATGATCCTGAGAGAGAGAGAATGGGGCCAGAAACCGGAATCACCCTTGTAGGTCACTGTCTGTGACTAACCTCTTCTAACCAAGCTTTATTTCTAAACACAGGAGATGAGGAGTGAACATTTTAGACCTACTCCATAACAGTGCTATATGCAAGGTTTTATGTAGGCATAAATTTTCAACTCATTTGGACAACTGCGGAGGAGCGTTAGTTTAGGCGTTTCTTTATGGTGGAGGGTATCTACTCACTGCCATGTGAAGACACAGCATTCACCGATCAGGTGAATATAATAGCAAAAAGGCCCTCACCAGACAGCATATGCTAATGCCTTGATATTAGGTTTCCAGAATGGAAAAAAATAAAGTTCTGTGGTTTTAAGTTATTCAGTTTGTAGTATTTTGTTAAGGTAGCACAGATGAAGCCATTATGGAGCATTTTTTTCATAGACTGCATCTTTTATGCTGCATCTAAACCAAAGTCAGCTAGGTTTTTTTCCCCCATGTTATCTTCTAGGAGTTTTAGAGTTTTGCATTTCACATTTACATCTATGATCCATTTCGGGTCAATTTTTGTGTAGAGTGTAAGGATTGTGTCTACAATCTTTTTTTTTTTTTTTGGCATGTTGCAACATTATTGAAAAGATTATATTTTCTCTATTTCTCTATTTTATTGTTTTTCCTTCTTTGCCAAAGATCAACCAACCACATGTATGTAGCTCTATTTCTGGCCTTTTTATTCTGTTCCATTGTTCTACTTGTCTGCTCTGTTGTCAATATAGCCCTGTACTGATCACATAGTTTTATAATACAACTTGTAGTTAGAAAAATATCAGTTCTCTGAATCTGTTCTACTTCAAAGTACTACTTTGAAGTACCCTTTGGTGCCCTTTGTCTCTCCATGTATCCTTTAAGGATCATTTGTTGATATACATAAAACAAGTTTCTACAATTTTAATTGGTATGACATTGAATCTACAAATCAAGTTAGGAAGAACTGAATTTTGAAAATATTGAGTTTTCCCATCCATAAATATGGAATATCTATAGTCTTAATTTTTTTATCAAGGTTTTGTGGTTTTCTTCATATAGATCTTGTATATATTATTAGATTTATAGAAATATTTTCTTATTTTTGCAAGTTGGTAATATTAATGCTAGTGAGTTTTTAATTTCTTATTCTACTTTTCATTGCTGGTATATGGAAAAGTGCTTAATTGTATATTAATCTTGTATCCTTCAATCTCACTGTAAGTGCTTATGAGTTCCAGGACTTTTGTTGTTGATTCTTTTGGACCCTCTCACATTTTAAAAAAATTTTTATTTTAAAGAGAATTAAAAAAACAAAATGAAACAGAATAAAGCCAATCAAAACAAAATAATGAGAGTGCTACAAGTCTTCAAGACAAGCTAATAAGAAATCAATAATAGCTACCGTAATATCTTCAGAATAGCTGCCCGTGCTATAAGACATAATAAAATCAAATGAGACAGGACAAAATAAAACCAATCAAAACAAAACAATTAAAGTGATACAGGACTTCAAAACAAGATAATAGAAAGTCAACAATGGTTGCCATAGTACATCTTGTTATCTTCAAAACAGCTGCCCATAGCATCAGACATAATGGAATCTAACAAAACAAAACAGAATAAAACCAAACCAAATAATGAAAATGATATAAGACTTCAACAAAGGCAATAGGAAATTAACAGTGGCTACCACTTTCCATTTTTAGACATTTCCTCCACTTTCACCTTCACAATATCTATTGTGCATTTTGGATCCCACTAACTCCTTCAGTTTTTTTTACTAGCAAGACAACACAACATTTATCCATGTGAGTCAATCATTTCACCTATGAGCATGATCTCAAGTTGCATTTATTTACCTACAAGAGCCTCAAGGTTATCCTTCTGTATAGCTGAGTAGCTTTCCATTGTATAAAAGTACCATTATCATTCCACAGTTGGCAAGTTACCCCTGCTTTTTTCTAAGTCCCTGTCACATGGAGCATCGTCATATCTCCTCCGACCTTCAGTTCATGACTTTCTTTCGAGTCAAATGTGTCTCTTGTATACAGCATATTGATGGATCCTGTCTCCCAATCCACTCTGCTAATACTTCTTTTTAGGTGAATTGAGGCCATCTTCATTAATGGTTTTGATCGACATGCATTAGTTCATCTCTGCCATGGTATCTTCCTGCCATTGGTCCCCCACATTTTCCCTCTGTTCAATTGCCTGTCATGCTCATGGATCCCCTCTGCTGCTATTCCTGGAACTGTGGTCACTCTTATCTCTATCTAGAATATCCTTCAGCATTCTTTGTAGGGTTGTTTTGGTGGTCACGAATCCCTTCAGTTGTTCTTTATCAGGAAAGTATCTTATTACTCCATTAACTTTGAAAGACAGTTTTGCAGGGTACATCAATCTGGGTTCGAAGTTGTTTTCTTTCAGAATTTGAAACACTTCACTCCAAGCTGTCCTTGACTTGATGGTTTGTGCTGAGAAGTCTGCTGTGAGCCGCAGCCACCCCAGGGCAGGGAAACAAGAAGCAAGAGCGTTTCCTGAGATCCGCGCCATGTTGGAACTTAGGGTGCCGAGCCAACCAGTAAGCAGCCTGCTGCTTACCGGGGCGCGGGCTTAAAATCAAACATACCACATCTCCCCCCCACCATTAACAATTGGGATCCAGGGATCTGGGTATCTCTTAGTAGATGACCATATTTGGTACAGCAAGTTGGGGGAGTTTCCTTCTACTGTCTCTGAAGGCAGATATTTTTATCACCGTTTTGCTTTGTCCTGATTAACGGTGTTGCTCTATCCAATACTCTGTGTTGATGTGTTCTATAATGTGTATTTCTTTGATTTTGCTGTACCTAGTAGAAGAACAACTAC
>PVJX010009222.1:15618-62012 GCA_004027295.1 Dolichotis patagonum
TGCCTGTTACTGTTGTCCTGGTGACCTGCTTTGATGTTCTGTGCCAATTTCACTATACTGTCTCAATTGGCTTTATTCCATCCTGTTTTTTTGTAACTGTTTGCAGCCTCACTGTGTGTTCACTTTGTATGCCTTAATTTTGTAACATGAACAGCTATTTCTGGGAGGACAGTATGTGGTTTGTCAACTAATGATTTATTTTTTTTTTGAGGTTTTGTATTGTTTCTACCCTTTTTTTCTGTATTGCTTTTTTCTCTTTAAATAAAATTTAAAAAAAAAGAAAACAAGAGACGTTATAGTAGCCATTGTTGATTTCCTGCTGTCTTTTTTTTTTGAATCCTGTGTTATTTGCATTGTTTTACTCTGCTCTGCTTTGTTCTGTTTTGTTTTGCTTTGCTTTTTGTTTTATTCTCTTTAAAATAAAAATATTTTTTAAAAAAAGAAAGAAAAAAAAGAGAAGTCTGCTGTGATTCTTATGGGTTTTTCTTTACAGGTGATGTTTCTTTTCTCTAACAGCCTTTAACAGTCTGTTCTTGTGCTGAATTTCTGGGATGTTGATTAATATATGTCTAGGTATAGATTTATGTTGGTTATGGCTAGTTAGAGTCCCTCGCTTATCTGCATGATAGGTCCTTTTCCCATGCGAGGGAAGTTTTCTGCTATTATTTGTGTAAGTAATCTTTTTGTCATTTGTGTTGGCCACCCCCCCCATACACACACACTTTTTTGCTGACACCTATCAGTCTTAAATTACCTTTCTTTGCACATCTTGGAGCCACTGAATTTTTATTTCCTGGTTCCTTGTTATTTTTAAGAGCTCTTTCCATTTGTGATCGCTAGCTGCAGTCTTGTCTTCAAGGTCTGAAAGGCTGTCTTCAGTTTATTTCAAGTGATTTTGCCAACTTTCAATGCAGTTTTTAATTTCCTGGATACCTCTTTGCATCTGTTTCATGCATTGTAGTTCTTTCCTGTGTTGTTCATTCAAGGCTTCCATTATTTTCCAGTGCTCCTTTTTTTAAAAATCTATGTCTTCTTTAGATAGGCTCAGCATTTCTTTCATTATGTTTGTCATTTGTTATTTTATGTGAAATATTGTTTCTGATTTGATTACTTTTACAGCCTCATGGAGTTGCTTCTTTACTTTGGTCTCTATCCTTTAAGAAATTTCAGGTGTGTGACTTCTCATCTCTTACGTTTCTACGACTCCAAGACTTGTTCCATGTGGGCTAGATTGTCTTTAGTTCCTTTTTCTTCACATTTTCCTGGGTTCCTCTACATGAGCCAGTTGTGGGGTCCAAGGTGCTTCCAGTAGCCCAGGAACTGGTCCCTAATGGTGGCTGATGGGTTCATGGGGGCATCTATGTTATTTCTTCTTCTGGTGATAATGTCCGTGTTGCATCCCAGAGATGTGCTGGGTATGGACCTGATTTTGGCCTTTGGATGTGGGGGCTGGGACTGGTCTTCTGTTGGTGGAGTTCTCCAGAGTCCAACTGTTGTCTCCTTGCTGCTGCTTCAGACACTTCCACATTACTGGCCTCTTTGATTACTTTGCCCGCCAGAGGTGTGTGTGCATTTTGCACCAAGTGGTGGTCCTGGGTCTTAGGTTTCCAGCCCTCTGGGGTGCAATGAATGAGGTCTGGATCACAAACTCACTGTCTTCCAGCCAGGCTGCCCTCTGGGATATAATGGAGGGGCAAAGAACAGGGACTCACTGTCCTCCCGCCAGCCCTCTGGGATGTAATGGAGGGATGCAGAGTGCAGACTCACTCTCCTCCAGCTGGCCCATCTCTGGGATGTAATTGACCCTCTGACATTTTGAAATTGTAATTACTTTCTCCCAGTGAAGCAGTAAATGAATGAATGAATTAATTAATTAATTAATTAATTAATTTTGTAACAGGGTCTCCCTATGTAGTTCTGGCTGGACTTGAACTCACTGTGTAGCCCAGGCTGTCAAAGCAACCCTCCTGCCTCAGCCTCCAAATTGCTGAGATTATAGGTATGTGCCACCACACTGGCTAAAGGGGTGAATTTAAAGGTTACAAGTGATCTCAGCAGAGTAAAGATTGGACTGAAGCTAACTTGTCAGTACCTTACCCATATCTCTCTGGACTTTCAGAATGTACCAACTGAATTCAAGTGTCAGTGTTTGTGTACAAAAGTAGCTCTCAGATGCTGATGTCCCAGTTGGCATTAGATGGAACAATAATTATACGGTACATGCCTTGCACCACTTCCTGGTGGAATTACTCCCCAGTAGCTCACCATGGCAATCAGCTTACTAGTATATCACTTACTGGCTGCCTTCCTGTCCCTGCATAATCTCTCTATTTCCCTACTCCCTGCTTTGCACTTAGGTCTCATGGTCTGCTTTTGGGAGAATGCAAACACAGACAACATTTGACAACAACAACAACAATGACAATGACAACAAAAGGGTGCTACTAGGAGATATCCATGAACTATATCCTTATCTTGAAAATTAGAAATGACTCTTGCTTTAACTCTGCCTTTTCTTTGCAAACTATATCACAGATCAGCCAGATTGAGTAAATTTTTATAGAGGTAATTGATCTAATAAAACAAGAAGGAATGACAGTCTTAAAACTTCAACAATGAAATCCCTCAAGGATTAATAGGTCTAGGTAATAAGTATCAGCAGTTCCTAAGGTAACAAAATGAAACAGAATCAGTCACTATATGTCTCTTGATATAAAAACATACCACTGCCTAAAAAAAGATCCATATTAGATCAAGTCCTCAAATCAATGCTATTGCAAGTGTGAATTGAAGGTCAGTGCAATCAGCATCATTTGGGAGCATGTAATGCTGTAGTTTGCCAGGTATGGTAGTGCACACCTGCAATCCCAACACTTGGGAAGCTGAGACAAATTTGAGGCCAGCCTGTACTACAATGTGAGACACAAAAAAAACAAGCAAATAAACAAACAAAAAAGTAAAAGAAGTACAGGTTCAAGCTCCAGACCAGATGTACTAAATCAGAATCTTTGGAATGTTACTGTGGACTTGAGCTTTAAAAGCTCTGCAGGTGGGCCAGGGATTTAGCTCAGTGGCATAAGCGCCTGCTTGGCAAGTGCAAGGTCGGGAGTTCAATCCCCGGTATCCCTCCCCCAAAAAGCTCTGCAGGTGACTCTTATGCACATTAATGTCTGAACAGTATCACTCTAGATCCTATCAGTTTAGAGAAAACACAAAGAACAAAGGAATGCATAAAACACACTATGATGATACAGTTAGAAAAAGCATGGTTATTTCCTTAAGAAAAAAGATAATGGGTGCACCTATAGATAATGAGGCTTACCATCCATCACAATGTGAATCATGAGTCAAGTAAAGTGTACCATAGTCATAAATTATTAGAATAGTGACCCAACAATAAGAACTCCAACTATTCCATGAAGAATTTTGTAACTGATTGAAAGTTAAATTAGATGATGTAAAAGTTTCCGAATAAAACCTTCTCCTTCTTCTCCTTCTCCTTTTCTTTCTGCTTCTCCTTCTCCTTCTCCTTCTTTTCTTCTTCTTCTTCTTCCTCCTCCTCCTCCTCCTTTTCGTCTTCCTCCTCCTCTTTCTCCTTCTCCTTTTTCCTCTCTCTCTGCTCCCTCTCCCTCTCCCTGGATCCCTGTCCAAGGAGATGTGTTGTGGCCCAAGGAGAAAAATCAGAATTCCAAAGAAAGTGGCAGTGGTGTCACATAAGGCCAGAGACACCTGGCACAAAAATCCCAAGAAGTTCAGGTTTACCAGGAGACACCTGAGGCCCAAACAGATCAGAGACTGACCACAAGACAACCTATAAGATTCCCACAACCTAACTCTTACTCTTTCTGCCCACAGATCCATCATGGGGAATGGTTCTTCCATTCTACCTTATTCCTCACTTGAATACCTCCTTAGAATGGTCAGAAATGCACTACATCCAATCCTTCATGGGCCTGTACCAGCAGCCTGGTTTTATTTATTTATTTTTTTTTAGCAGCCTGGTTTTTACCACCCCTTCTCAGGTTGACCCCTCTTTAGGAACAGTATCACCAAGAGCTCAGCAGCGTAAGTGCCTGCCTGAGAAGCTCTTCTTGTCAGCTCCTCTCTGAAATCGGCTACCTCCTTGCCAATCTGCACCATCAGTGTCCCTAGGGAACTGAGTCAACTCCTGAGCCTACCCCGTACTAGATCTGAGTTCATTTAACATGAGGTCCTGCACTCAGGAAAGTCAACATTTAAGCCCACCACCATCCTATCCTTTCAAGAAGTGGCTGGTACAGACAGTATGGTACAAGTTCAGGTCTCTTTGTCAGTCAAAGATATCCAATAATGCTAAAAGAAATTGAGAAAATTGTGGGAAGACCTAGAAGTTTGACAGATTCCATACCCTGCTGATAGCTTCTGATCTGACCTGGTGAGATGTTCATCTATAGTTTCTTGCTGCATAATGAGAAAAGATCCTAAAAGCTATGAAACAGGTCAATGAAGAGGTCTTTGCCACCATGTCCAACAGTAACCAGTTGACTAAGATGCTGTTTGGGGCCAAGAAGCGGCCAAGTGGAACTGTAACCCTGGGGCTGGAGAACCCACATGGAGGTTATATTTCCGGGCCCTATTAGTGGACATGTGTAAGCACACCCAAGCTTGTAAATTATGCCAAGTTTAGGACTATCAGTCAGGGCTGTGATGAAAATCCGGCAGCTTTCCAACAATAGTTTTTGAAGAGACTCTACAAACATACTAATTTAGACCCAGATTTTAGAGAGGACAAAATCATCCTAGACCAGTCTTTTTATTAGCCAGTCAGCAAAAACTCCAAAAAGGCTTGCAAATGAGGATGAGTCAATTGGTTGATTTGGCTTTCATGATCTTCAATGACTGTGACTTAGAGGAACACAGACAGGAATTGAGTAAGGAAAAAAGGTAGGCTAAAGTCATGCTGGTCCCCATGGACCAGGCTCACGACAAAGCCTGCAGCACCAAGGTAATGTGGGTAAACCAAAGGGCGATGGAGGCAAGACTAGGTGCCTCAAGAGCAGGCAAGGGGGCAATGGGGCAATAGAATGGTCTCGAAGGCCACTAAGACCTGCTGAGCCTGTCTAGATGCAGCTGGGAACCCTTGGCACTGGAGGAGGTATTGCCCTCATTCCCAGAAAGGGACAAAGCCATCTACCACCAGGGTGGCCAGGGAAGAACACCCAACAGTGGCTGACAGTGCCCATGGCAACCCATTTGGCCCTTGCACAGGACATCCCGATCATCTTGGAAGAGCCACAGGTATCTACAGATGCTGCAAGTTAAGCAAATTACTTTCTTTTTAGATATTCATTCCTAAGTTCCTAATGTTATGCCAAAACATTGCCCCAAATTACACTAGCCTTTCCAGTGCGAGGAACCAGTCAGATAGGGACACCAAGCACAGGGCTCACTGATGGCAGCAATTTTGTAAAGGATGGAGTTAGGAGGATGGGCTATGCCACAGTCAGCCTAACCCAGGCCACTGAAGGAAGAAGATGCCCTCCAGGAACTTCAGCCTTTGGACTTATTGCCTTCACTTGGGCTCTTTAACTGACAAGGGAGAAGAGGGTCACTAGATGTGCTGACTCCAAGTATACCTCTGTGGTCTTACACGCACATGATGCCACTTGGAAAGAGGGAATTTTTGATTAGCCATCAGTTGCCAATAAAACATGATGGACCAGAGAACTTCAACCTCCTCAAGGCAGTAAATCTTCTAAATGAGGTAGCACTGCCAGGGACATCAAGTTTGTTGGATTCCTTCTCCCAGAAATTCAAAGGCAAATCTGACTTTCAAAAGGCTGCCCTTGAAAATAACCCCAGCCCATCAATTACACCCTCCCTGGTCCCATTCCAATATCATAACTTGGAACCAGGTTACTCTAGGGAAGAGCTTCAAATGATTCGTGAAAAGGAAGGAATCCAAAAGGGGCAACTGTAGCATGTGGGACCCTGGCTGTTCACATCACAATGGGTACAGTGGAAAATCATCAAGTCCTTACACGATGCCTTCTACTTAGGGTGGGATGCCATCACCACTATGGCACATGGGCTTTTTATTGGGCCTGGAGTCCCCAATATTGTAATTCATGTATGTAAGGACTGTCCCATCTGTGCCCTCCACAATCCACATCACCATCCACCCCTGCTGCCTGAACTGATGCAACAGTGAGAGACCTCTCCTGAAAGAAGATTAGTAAATAGATTTTAGTCAAATGCCTCTCTGCAAGGATCAGATACATCTCCTTGTATGCATGGACCCTTTTACTAGGTAGATAGGGGCCTTTCCTATGAGATCAGAATGAGCCATGGAGGAGGTAAAAGTCCTTCTCAGGGAAGTAATCCCTCAGTTTGGACTACCTTGGTCCATCCTGAGTGACAATGGACCCTCCTAACATTCAAAATTACACAGGGAATTAAATACCACCTACACGCTGCATGGAGACTCCAATTCTTAGGGAAGGTGGAGTGAGCCAACCAAACCCTCAACTCTCAGCCAACCTGTGCCAGCACTTCCTCCCAATTGCCTTAACAAGACTCTGGGCAGCCCCAAAATCAAACTTAATGTTAGCCAGCTTGTGATGCTTTACAGGGGACCCTTCCTGAGGTCTGACCTGCTTACAACTGTGACTTCCCAACACAACCCATTTGAGAATCACCCAATGGACCCTTCAGGAATATGGAAACGAGATACTTCCACTCTCAGGGACTAACAATGGTCAGCCCAGGTCTACCCCAGGGACCCAGTTCAAATGAAGGCACAGGATAAGGGTACGCCCAGGACCAACTCATTCCCAAATAGAAAGGCCCTTCCACAATCCTCTTAAGTACACATTCCTCCAACAAGCTGCAGGGGACAGATAGTTGAATTTGCCTCTTCAGTCAAAAACCTAAACTTCTGGGGTTACCAGAAAATAAACAGACCATAAACCTCACCTATCTGTAAACCCGTGGATTGTGGTCTCAAGTTTCTTTTTAGAAAAAAAAAAAAAAAACACCCAACAACCTGCTAAGTCAGATGAGTAAGCCTGTTTGCTCCCTCCAGATGGAAAGGGAAAATTATCCCCAACCTTGGAAACAGGTTTTCTCCTTGTATGTCCTATGTAGCTAGTTCTACTACTGTCTTGCTTCCCACAAAACTGGCTGTTTGAGACTCTCACCCTAAGTTACAGAATGACTTCTTCCAGTCTGTTCTTTCCTTCTTTGACTTGGGATCCTCTTTGGTAACTCAGTGACTGCCTCTAAAGAAGATGATGAACAGTGAATATTGTTTTTATGCCAATCAGTCTGGAATAGTGAAAGACACAGCACGAAAGGTAGTTGACTGTGCTTCTAAGATCTACCAGAAATTACATAAGTCATGGGGATCCTGGTCAAAGATTCTGTGATTGGACATTCTGATTACTTTCTGTGGTGGGGCCTTTGCTCACAGCCTTTTTACTTGGGTTGTACATAATGTCTTAGTCAAGTTTGTATCTTCCTTTGCCAGGCATGATGGCACATGTCTATAATCCCAGCATTTGAGAAGCTAAGACATGAGGATGTCCATGAGCTCAAAACCAACCTGAACTATATAGCAAGACACTGTCTCAAAAAAAAAAAAAAAAAGTTTGTTTCTTCTCATTTAACAGCTATTAAACAAATGATGATTTAAGCCAAGGAGCAAAGACCATCCTAGTATCTCAAGATTGACACATCCTCACAGGTGATATATGGTTCCCTAAGTCCTCAAGAGCAGTCAGTTGAGACTGGTCTCTACACAGTAGACTGAAAACTTTTATTGAGCAAGAAGCAAACATAGAAGACAGACATTCCACCCTCAACATCCCTTAAAGATATTCAGAGACAAGGTCTATGGGTGTAATAAGTACAAAAATGAAGGGAAAAGAAAAAATATCTAAATCTCTATAAACACACTTAGGATAGCTAAGATGATTGTGCTACAAATTCTCTAAGTTCTTGGAACAAAATAGTTAACATTCATAGGACGGGAACAATTTTGCATGTTTGTATCTGGTGATCCGAGGAACTCTTTTGAAGATTATTATGTAAAATAACAGCTTTAGTTAAGTTCCTACCTTGTTTTGAAGGCCTATATCATCATTGGTTTGAGCTCTTTGTTATTGTTGTTCATTGGTCTTGTTTCTTGTTTTTCTAGCAATCTGTGTTGTTTTGTTTTGTTTTTCCCTCTAATACAGAAAGGGTAAGTATACATGTAGAGGCTTTCACATGCTTAGAACTTCAGCTGAACAGTTTACGAGAATCGATCATATTATGCATGATGAAATGAACAACTACTTTGAAGAAAAAGAGACATTATGCTATCCATTGCTGATTCCATATCGTCATGCTGTGAAATCCAGTAATGTTTTTATTCTTTGTTCAGAGTGGTTTTAGTCTGTTTTGTATGGTTTAATTTCAACATACATGAAGGTATGGACAGTTGTTTTGAAGAGAACAAGAGACATTATGGCAGCCATTGTTGATTTTCCTATTGTCTGGTGTTGAAGGCCTGTAATGCCTTCATTATTCTGCTCTGATCAGTTTAATACTATTTTGTGTTGTATGAATTCATTGTGTATGAAGATATAGACAACTATTTAGAAGAAAACAAGAGACATTATGGTAGTCACTGTAGATCTCCCGTTCTCTTGCTTTGAAATCTGTGTCATTTACATTGTTTTCTTCTGATCTGCTTTGTTCTGTTTAGTTTTACCTTCTTTAAAATAAAATAAAATAAGACAGCACAACTGAGGGTATAAGACCAAACCCCTCCACTCAGAAACTGGGTGATGCCTCAAGGCCAGTCCCCAGGCTTTCCCCCAGAGAGTGCCACACAGTGGTTAGAATAAGAAAAGGAAAGATTCCAAGCTGTGCAGGAAAATTTCACTTCCCTGCATGACCTAAAGTAACCTTTCTTTCCCTGGAGTTTACTGAGTTTATGCACATGGCCTGCATTTTATACATACAATTATAACAGTGAATTATGGGAAAGGACTTGTGAAATAGCAGATGTGACCCAAAAGCCTTTCTATCATATTGTCAGTCATATTCTGGAGAACTCCGACAGGAGATGCTTTAAAGCAGGCAAGGACATTTAATCCCTATGCTCCCTGTATTTGTGCAGTTTTTCTTTCCCCAGATCACTCCTAGTACACTACTGATTCTGGTTTAAAAAAAAAAAAAACCTTGAAAATGTTGGACATGGCTTAATATAGCCATTTCTTCATTTCATTTTAAAACTGAGATATTTTTTTCTGCTTTTATAATTTTCAGTTTCTGACTTACACGATTTGATTTTTTCATACAAACCTACTTTTTGCCTCAACTCACACCTCACTACTAAAAACCAGGCTTACAATTCTAATAATAAGAAGGGACTTTGAAAATTATTTTTAGCTGAACTTAAATTAGTTGTATAATCTGTTCTATTTCAGCTAAGAGAAAATATAAAAGAACTATAGTAACTTCAGATTGAACTCTTGGTTTGAAGAACCAGGTTCTCAATATCCGAGATTGGTAAATATATTATAATGGAAAATATATGAATGAACTGGAATGTAACTCCAAGAAACATTAGATTGTGTTAAGGTTTACATTCAAATTTGTCCTGAAAGTACAAGTTTCTGGGCCAGGACAGATGTGTACACCAGAGAAATATTTGTTATGGACTGAGTTGTGTTGTCACAAGCGTGTATGCTGAAATCCTAACCCCTAATACAACTGTAGGCCCTTAAGAAAGTAATTAAGGTTCAGAGCAGTCATGAGGGTGAAAGACTGGTATCCTGCTAAGAACAGAGAGAGATTATCAGAGGTGAGTGCCCATAGAGGAAGGGTTCTAAGAGGATGCAGTGAGAAAGTGACTGTCTCCAAGCCAAGGAGAGGGCCCTTAGGAGAAACTCAGTTTGCTCATACCTTGATCTTGAGTTTCCAGCTTCCAGAACCATGAGAATATAAATTTCTACTGTTTGAGCAACTTAGACTGTGGCACAATGTTATGGAAGCCCTAGCAAATCAATACTTTCTGGATGGTTCCTCATTATTCATTCAGACACTAATTTCAAAGGCTTCTTTCCAGCAGAAGCCCCAAATTTCAGTATTACTTGCTCAGAAAGACCTAACTGTCCAGAAACACAAAATATTTTCTCTATAGCTCCATACTGTCCTTTAAAACTGTAGCCCCTAAAGCAGCCAATTCCAAAACACAAATGTTTCAAATATAAAATATAAGAGAATTTGTAATAAAATTCCTCAGAAAATTCTTTTTTCTGTTTTCTTTTTTTGGAGGAGGGCAGACAGGATCTTGTTTTGCCCCAGGTAAAGTCACTATGCAGTCCTGTGTGGTAGTTAACTGTTCTGTCAATTTTAGTAAGAAATACCCATCTAATTGGCTTACCATAGTTCTGGGTGTGACTCAGTGATGGATTTACTGAACAGGGAAGACCCACCCTGGGTGTGAGCCGCACACCCTGAATGGAATAGAAAGAGAAGGAAGGAAGACTCACTTCTGCTTCTTTAGAGGAGTGCCAGTCTTCACCAATGTCTTCAGACCTCTGCCTCCAGGCTTCCAGTGCAGACCCTTCAGCTTCCTGGTATGGGCTTGCACGAGACTTTAGTGTGGGCTCTGGGTCTTTCACTTCTGTCTAGATCCTGTGGATCTTCAGTGCACAGATGGTCCTTTTGCATTTCTGTTTCTCTGGTGAGCATGAAATACCTAGGCTGGTCTTGAACTTGAGACCAGAGATCCTCCTCGCTGGGCCTCCCAGAGAGCTGGGATTACAGACATGCACCAATCTCTCATAATTCCAAATTGCCCCACATATCATTTCTTAAAGAGAAAGTGGCATACATCTACCTATTCTCTCATTTGCTCAGGTTACTAATTAAAGATACAAATGGTAATTAAGAAAGGAAAAGGTTCAGTAGCATGTGTACCTCACTTGTAATTACTATAGGTGGTAGTGGTTATGCAATGCCAATCTACTGCAATTTTAACATGGGTAATTTGAAGGTAAATTTAGCTATTATTTAATAAAATGAAAACAAGATACTTCATTAATGTTTTACTTTTTTTTATTTTAGGAAAAATAAAATTTCATAAGCAAATAAGAATAACACTTTTTGTACTGTGTATTATTATCTTCAAAGTGGTTAATAGAATACAAAATATAAAACCAAAAAGACAAAATGTTTTAGAGATCAATTGTGTAACAATCATTTTGAGCATTTAAATAACTATGCTAAAATCTGGAGATTTCTAAATGTGACCAAATACTTAAAAACACTGCTCAAATATCAAGTTGCAATGCATATCTTTTAATAAATTAATCAAATAAACTATCAAGAGTAATGCTGTGTTTCCAAAAATGGTAACATAAATGATTATGTGCTGTGCATTTTTATATTTAAACTGTGCATGGGTGCAATAATTTAGTAAGAATTTTCATGGTAGCACACATCCATAATCCCAACACTTGGGAGGCTGAGACAGGAGGATAGTTTTGAGTTTGAGGCCAGCCTGCGCTACATAATGAGTTCAAGGTCAGCCTGAACTATAGTGAGAAACTGTTTAAAAAATAGTAATAACAGTTTCTATAGTAACAGCTTTCAAAATTGAGTACTTTTTTCAATTTCATACCCTTTTAAAAAATTTGGTGTCACTAGGGAAAGGAACACAGGGACTTCCACACACTAGGCATACATTCTACCATTAAGCTGTATCTCCAGCACTCCCTATTAATTCTTGTAAAGCCAATGACTAAGGTTAATAGGTATAAACACTCCAATATAATATTGGAAATCTGTCCATTTATCAAATGTTCCTACCTCTTTAAAATACCAAATTTTATTCCAATCCTATATATTAATTTAATATGTATATGTAATAAATTTCAATCATTAGCTGTAACTATAAAAGCAAACTTTTAAGGTTATTTGAAAGAAAATAAGAGCCTGTAGTATTTATATTTAATATTAGTGACTGATTAATTGTAACTTAACCTAAGGATTAAGTTTAGAGCCTTATGATAATTCTCTAAAAATTACACTGGCATTTGTTCATTTGAGTCTTGGTAGTTAATTATTCTTCACACAACATTGTTATAAAGTTAAATTGTCTACATTGACAATGAAAAAATATTAAAATGTAGCAACCTTTTTCCAAATGATTCAAGACTTCATATGAACTATACAAGTGAATACCACTGGTAATTTTTGTTTTCATCAGTACTGTGGATTCACCCAAGGGTCTCAAATGTAGATACTACATCTCCCTTTTTTTGAGACAGAGTCTCATTAAGTTGCCAGATTGAGTTCAAGTTTTTTATCTGTTTGGATCTTCTTCGTGAGTCTTTTCTTTCTTTTTTTTTGTCTCACTAGTATATATTCTCAGCAATATTTTGGCCTTTCTTTTAAGATTATGATACAATGTATTAACTACTGTTAATTCTGTAATTTATGAAATTTTATTTTATTTTTTCACAGAAGAGTGCTTTTAAAGATTTTGATTTTTACCTGTACTACACTAAAATTTTTAAAAAATTTTAAAGATACTGGGGATTGAACCCAGGATTTTGACACTGAGCTACATCCCAGCTCTTTTTATTCTTTTACTTTTTTTTTTTTAAGAGCAGAATATATTTATTGAGAGAAAGAAATCTAAGAGAGACACAGATGGGGTCCCAAGTGGGTTGCCAAAATCCTTGTCTTTTCTAGGGATTTTATAGAACAAAACCACAAGGTGAGGCGGGTCAAGAACAGGAACTCACAAGGTGGGCATATGATGGGACAGAACTGTGGTCAACCAATAAGATTAACTGCTCAGGTAAAACTGATTAAATCAGGAACAAATGGAGAAACGAGTCACATAGCAAAAGGGCATGTACAGTGACCATTACAGTCACTGTACAGTCATTACAGTACAGTGACCATTCAGGTAGATAGCTGGGATGGTGACTCCTGTCTTTCTCTGGGTGATAGAGACCTATTTAGAATATCAATCGTTAGGATGTGGGTGTATTTGGCTTGATCTTTTGTCTTGAGGTCTGGCCCACAGCAGGAAGTGTCTGTCTGCTCCAAGGCTGCAAAGTGTCTGGCCTTCTGCACTGGTTCCTTTGAGGGCCTAGCCCTGTCTGACTGCCTGTAATATTTCTATCTCAGTTGTCTGTAATGATTCCCCTTCTTGCCCATGTTGCCCAGGCTGAGGCAGAACTTTTGATCCTCCTGCTTCATTCTCCTGGGTAGCTGAGATTACAGGTATGCACTACCACACTAAGAGGGAAACATTTTTTTTTTAAAGTAAATATGATTAATCATAGACTTTTCATTCTGATACATAGAATGTAGGCAAATCTCCTTGAGAGCAATCTTCACAATCCAATAGTCAAATTTAAGTTCACATTTGCTTAAGGAGAAGGAAACAATCCTGCGCATTAATTAATCTGTCCTGCTATAGGATAAACCTTCATCAGAACAGAGGTCCAGAAAGGAAAAAATAGCTTTTTGTCCCTGTTATACCTTGGTAACAAACTAGAGTAAAATGAACACCCTAATAGAAGTTATAACTTGTAAGAAATGGAAAAGTTCTCAATACCAAATCAATAGTAACTACATTAAAAATTTAGTTCTTTTAATTCAGGGAGATATAAACTGCAGTGGAAAAGAATATGGCCTTATAATAGGTATTTTACATCTTCTAAAAGAAAATAAAGTAATGCTTTGCTATCTCCTAAAAATATGGGTTTAAAAAAAGTCTCAGTGCCGAGGATTTAGCTCAGTGGCATAAGCACCTGCCTCCCAAGCGAGTGGTTGTGAGTTTGATCTCTGGTACAAAAAAGGAAAAACAAAAGAAAAGTCTCAGTGATTCCTTTCTGTAACTAAATTGGTTCTTCTTAAACATATTAGTCCTAATTGTAATGCAAATTTTTAAAAGTTTACTTTCTTTCTCTAAAGTAAAATACATTTTGGAAATCTCCATGGTCTGTTTCAAAGAATGTTTATTTTTAGCTGGGTCTGTGTTATGTACTTTTTCTTACTCTTTGAACTACTTGGAAAAGCAAGATTCCCAAAAATACAAAAACAAACTTAGTCATCTGTTATGTTAAATAACAAATTTCAACCATTTAATACAAAGCAACATAGTCTTTTGGGTTTCTGTTAACAAGGCAAAATGAAAGTCCTTCAGAGGAACTGGGGATGTAGCTCAGTAGTAGAGAACTTGCCTAGCATATGTGAGACCCTAGATTCAGTCCCAGGCACTACAAAGGAAAAAAAAGTAATTCATAAGAATGAATGCTTAAATGACTAACTTGTCTCTTGTGGAATGTAATTCATCCTTATGCTATCTCTTCTGTTAGTAATAGCCCATCTACTCTAGTTACTTCAAAGTTCAAGACTAGAAACACAGAGATATTCTACTTTTCATCATAGATTTTTCTTCTAATATTCTTTCAAGATGCTCCATACAATGTCACAACTATTATTTCAGATTTATGCCAATTCAAAGTATGGTCCCCATTAAAGGTCATGGTTGTTACTTTTTGTTTGTTTGTTTGTTTGTTTGTTTTTTTAAGATCATAGTCCTTGAAGATTTTAACAAGAGCTATGTTCCAAAATTTAAAATTACACATCCTGATTTTTATGTTATAAGCAATTCAAGGGTTTCAGGGTCCCTCTGAAATCTCTGGAGAGGTTAAAAACCCTTGCAATGAAGAGAGAGAGTTCAACAAACCTATAGATTATAAGTTTAGATTTCAAAGGTTTAATATAAAAAGTTCTAAGTATTGCATAAACTTTTTGTGATTGCTCAGACAAAATGAAAATATTTACAATGGACAGAATGTTTGGCTAATCTTAAAACTTTTTAAACTCTAATGTATACATATTCACATGTTATAACACATGTACTTATGGAAATAGTGACAGAAAGAGATACATTGTATTTTCAATCTGATATTAGCCAGTCAATACATAATGCATTAACAGAAGAAGTTAATATCGATACTTGAAAGAAATTTGATTTATCACAACCAACCAATTAAAAGCCACAAAAAAAAAACCAAACAAAAACTCATTCACATAAAAATAAGGGAGTATCTTTGAAAGTGGTATTTTATAGTACTGTTGATTTACAATGATAAATTTAGGTAGATAATTTTTAAATGCCATTGATAATCAAAGTAATTAATGTATGCAACATAGTTGCACATAGCTCTTAACAAGTCAATTTAGCATGCCTAACAAACATTTATCAAAATTAACAAAAGATCACTTAAAATAATTTTTTGTTCATTTCTAGAAAAAAAGGCAATTAATGGCTTTCATCTTATGGTTAAAGGCTACATATGTTTTAAAACTTTAAAGTCATTAAAAAGATATTGACTTAAATTATGTTTAAAAACATGTTTAATTTGAAATAATATGAATGTGAAGAAATAAAAGGTGATTATGGCAATCTGAGCTTCTTAGAAAATCAGAATGCATTCTACGTGAGTTAAGTGGGTTTTTCTTTATTCAAGTAAACATTTTGATTGTAATACATGACAGTGGAAAATCATGTGACTAAGTACTGTAGTCTGATTTGGTATCACCTCCTTGTCTCTAGGATGAGTATTTTTCCAGGTGATTCTTCACAGTCTGACTTCCATACCCAACACAGGTTTTCCAATGGTAATGCAGGAGTTTCAGAGGCCACTACCTCCCATCTTCCTTCAGATGCTGTGTGGTGTTTTCTCCCACCTGGTTTATTCTCCATTACTTATAAAAACCCTGCTCTAAAATTCAATCTATGCCATAAAATTAATAAAATCAGGAGTTAATAAATGTTTTCTCACAAAGATAAAATAAATTAAAACTCGTAACTGATTTTTTCCCTAACTTCTAAAGGATTTATATAATTTCTAAAGAGAGTAATACTTAACACAAAATATGCAAAGAACCTTATCATACTGGGTGTAAATAATACATTGAAAGTTGCCAATGTACTCAAAAACTTATACTCCTGGAATAGCAATTTTCCACTGGAAACCACAGTATACAAACAGAAGGTTGTGTTTTAATAAATTGAAAAGATACAGTACAGTACTTGATTTGGCATAAAGTATTGTGAGATCATTTTGAATAATAAAGGGCTTAAGAAACGTTTTCCTACCACATGATTTGTCAAAGTCACAAAATGTTTCTCTCTCTCTTTAAAATATTTTAATTAATTATGATATCACTCATTTCGATTTTATTTCATTGGAAAGCTGTAATATTTTTCTTAGTAATTAAAAAAAGAACTTAAAGAATGACATTTAATTTTTATTTTCAAAACTTTGCCATGAACATACACACAACACTAAATTTGATCCCCCCGTTAGCTGTCTGTGTGCCATGAAGCACTTGTGACAAAAAACATACATAACTGTTAGGGTAAAAGTTAACAAAGAATCAAAGTATCTTCCCAAAAAGGGGCAGGGTAGGGGAAATCAATAAATTAAAAACTGTATCTTTCATTTTATAAAAAATAGTTTAAATTATCATTTTATAAATCTTTACTGTTTACAAAAGCAGGAATACATTTAAAATAGTCTTTTTCACACAGATTCAGTTGTACAATATGGTTATGGTCAGAAATCAACTAAATGATGTTTTAGTAGTTTACAATCTCTTCTCAGCAAATTCCATATGAAATTTAACAAACTTACAATTCAAAATAAAATTTTTAACTGCCAACAAGATCAGATTAGTTGTAGTTAACTCCTGCATATCAAGTCCTCTTCCATTTAATATACTGTACCACAATTTTAAATACAATTCAATGATAGGTACCAGTAACAATACTTCACTGCATGGTTACCAGCCTTGACTACTACACTGCAGCTTAAAACATGCTTTGGTCAGTAAATTAAGAAGACATAAACCAAATAACAAGGCTAGAAAAGTTGTTTGAGAACAAATTTCCCATCCGTAAGTAAACTTTACATACACTGACAAGGCAAAGGAAAAATATGAACAAATATACCTATAAGTTTCTATTTTTCAACCATTTGGCATTTTGAATTAGCAATTTCCTTGCTTAAAATAATATTTTATATTCCTGTGCACTGATTATCACAGTTCTCTGAATTAAAACCAGACTATAATTACCTTCTAGAATATCCAACAGTCTATGCATTAATTGCTCCTTTTGCACTTCCATGAAGATGGTCCTTCATCCTGTAACTTCTTAAACTTTGGTCCAAGAAAGAACCACCAACAAAATCCAATAAAGACACAAATAACGGATTCCACATAATAACCATCCAGTGCTGTAACACATGAGCCACCAAGTTTTTTGCAAAGCTGTAAAAATTAAATTATAATGACTATTTCACAATTTCAAAATGACAGTATTCAGAAATTGTTAAGTTAAAGGCTTAAAAATTTGTAAGTTAAAGGGTTAATAAAAATTTTGCTAAAATATTTCAATACTTCACTTCAAATGGCAAAATATTTTAATGTATCTTAATCATTAATGCTATTAACAAGATTAAAAGCAACTTTGAACTCTTGCTGTAAACATTCATTTTCAAAATGCAGCTTTACATATTTGGAAATGTGAAGAGATTTTCAAAGAACTCATTTGAGAAGTAACTAATGATATTTTAAAATAATTTATCTACAAACCACTCACAAGTCTTTTTTAGCTACAATATGAATAGCCACTGGAATTTTTCCTTTTCTATCATTTTAAAACTTAGCCATTATTTGTGCATTATTCAAAAGGACAGTGACCCTAAGTTGGGGAAAGAGATCCCTCCTCCTTTGCTGAGATGCACCTTTAAGTGGGCTAGCCTTGCTGGTCTGAAAGTTTTATAACCTGAAGTTTGATGGAGAAGGGGGTATTCATAGATTTCTACACCAGGCACTATGAACAGACATGATTTTTAAATAAGATACAGTATTTCCAGAGGCAAAGAAATTAATCTCTTAACATTTACTTAATACTATCTAAAATTAAAATGTGCTTACCTCAACAGCATCAGGCGTTCGACAATTCTGGTTTGATGCTCCTACACACTCTTTCACTGTGAGGGGATCTACCAGCCAAAGAGCAACTGTAGATGGCCAGTTTCCTCCCAGGTTGGACACAGTATTTAAAAGAGTCATATATGTTCCTCCAATAAGTGGATCACTAACCTTTGCATTGAAAGCCATTATAGAAACATACATGCTGTATAATGTAACCTACAGAAAAAATGTAAAACATCCTTAGTATGATTAGATCATTTTTTGTTTGTTTGGTTTTTCTTTTGGTGTTGGTGGATGAACCTAGGGTTTCACACATCCTAAGCAAGTGCTCTAACACTAGGGTATGTCTTTAGTCACTATGATTAGACTTACAAAAGTGACATTAATTTAAAACATCAAAATCATAAATGGGAAAATTAATTTTCATGATTGTTACTGAATTCAATTCAACAAACATTTATTGAACACATATTAACAGTGAGACTTTAAGACCATGGCAATACAAAGATAAATAAGAAAGTATTTCTGTGCTTCTGAAGACTTGATTATAAGCCAGGAAAATATGGAATAAATACTGATAAGCTGCAGTAAGTATAGGCCAGGGATTTAGCTCAGCGGCACAGTGCCCACCTGGCAAACACAAGGTTGTGTGTTTGATCCCCAGTACCAAAAAGAAAAGATGCAATAAGTATCTTCATAATTCTTCTGTGAATAGTTCAAAGAATGTGCAACATAAAGTGGCAGGAAAGGTGACATGAAAGATGCAAATAACAAAAAGCAAAGACTGATAGTCTGATATTTGTATTGTAGCTACATATATAAATATATATAATACATATATGTGTAAGTGTATTTGCATATGTATTATATATGTAAACACTCAAAGAAATGAATACTTTTTTTCTTCTATATACACAGAAGAAAAATATTTCAAACTTTTTGTGGAAAGGGATAATAAAAAACTTTTTTTTTTTTTTTTGCAATGGCCTCTTGCATTCTAGACAACTCTACCACTCAGCTACATTCTCAGTCTAAGAAAAACCCTAAGAGACAAAAGGTAGCCAGGTGTGGTGGCACATGCCAGTAATTCAGGCTTCTGGAAGGCTGAAACAGGAGGCTCACAATTCAAGAACCTGTCTCAACCCGGGGAGTAACTCAATGGCAGTGCCTGCCTGGCAAGAATGAAGCCCTGAGTTCAATCCCTGGTACCAAAAAAATAACTTGTCTCAAAAAATAAAAAAAGATGGAGATGCAGCTCAGTGCAGAAATCCTAGGTTTGGTCCCCAGTACAGAAAAAAAAAAAAATTGCTTACAAAGCAAAAATTAACTTTGCACTTACAAAGATAGAAATAAACTATGTTTCTAAAACAGTGTTCTTTTAAGCACTGTTCCATGAACTGTTCACAGAAAAGGAGTTCCAAAGTCAAATAAGATGGAGATATACTAAGTTACTCAAAATGTAAAAGGCTTCTTTTCTGACAATTCTTAGGATATAAATTCCTTGAGAGAGTAAAGATTTTGGCACAATGTATTCAGTTTTTATTTTTACAGAATATCTTTTTTTTTTTTTTGCAAATTGTGTCCTACTTTGTCTCAGCAAATTATTTTTTCAATCTTTCTTTCTTTGTCTTTTTGAGACAGGGTCTCATTATGCTGTTCAGGCTGACATTGGGCTCACTTTGTAGCCCAGGCTGGTCTCGAATTTGCAACAATCCTCCTGCCCCAGCCTCTTGAGTGCTCAATCTTTATTTTTTTATTAGTACATATTTGCAATACAAGATGATCACATTCCTCTTAAGGAGTTGGTATATGTACATAACACATCTTAATTCATTTTTGTACTCAGAATAGTTTCTGAGCATGAAATGGGTGTTTAAGATTTTTTCAAGGAATGATTAAGGTGTTGGCTTACCAAGGAGTTACATAATAAATCAGTCTCAAACTTACTTGACCTTGTACCCTTTTCTCATAGAGCATTTAGATGCTTAAATCTCTAATTATATTTTGGTAAATTCTCTAATGAAATCTAAAGCTAACTAAATACTTTTTGGACTATAACAACCTAGTTTTTCTTTATCTAAAATAGTGAAAAATTAACTGAACACATTTCTTTTAACTTCTGTTTGTGCCTAGCATTACCAGTGGGCAAAACAAAACCTTTTTGACATCTTGGCCTCAATTTAAAAAATAAATGGTATAATCAAACTTCCACTATGGATTATAATTTAATTGTATGCAAAACAAACAAACTGTTGTGATTAGCTATTAGCCTCATTTTAAGTTAAGAACTAAGTAAGAAGCAAATATAATAAAAGGTTTATACTACTCTCTAAAGCAAAAACCAAAGTGAAACACACATTAGTGATACATGCTACTGAGTACCAAAAATTACTGCTGAGCCTCTGTCATTTACTTGAATCATTTGTATCTAGAACACCACACTTCATTTTGCAATAAGAGTTTAGATGCAGCTAGAGAAAAGTGGAGCTCACTTCTTTTAGGAGCTACAAACAGATAACAAAGAAAAAGCAGCTTCCAAAATTATAAAGACTAAGTTGTAACTTTCAGTACAGAATCTAAACCAAAGCCTGGGATCTTTAATCCAGTAGCTGTGATTCATTCTCACTATTTTCAGGAAGTAAAGATATTAGAAATTGAAGAAAGAACTCAGATCTAGAGATAGACTGAGAGGAGAGTAAAATGAGTTGGCTTTGAAATCTATTCTAGCATGTAACAAATTCTTGTTGAAGGAAAGAAAAATTAAAGGAATGTATGAATGAAACTTCCTTTCTATAAATAGAACTCATGAAATCAAAAACCAAAGGCTTGCAGTTCATCATCATGTAATTTTCTGTGTCACATTCATGTTTAAATTTTAAAATTTATTATTATTTGAAGGCAGCTGCAGAAAAATTTCTTGACATAGAACAGTTTACTTCTTGAGAAAGGCACGGTAAGCTTACCTGATGTAAGGCATAACTCAGCAGCACTACAATATAGTAATATATAGGGAATCCTCCTTGATGCTCTACTTTAGGAGTCCACCAGACTAGCAGAGCATATTCTAATCCAAACAATAATCTATAGAAAAAGGAGCACTGTATTAATTTTTATTTTAGGTTAAACAGCAAAAAAGCAGAATTCTGTGTGCCAATCATATGAAAGAAGCTTGTATCTAAAATCGGGTAAGAGGTCAAAGAGAGAAAAGTGCATACAGATGACACTAACATTAGGGTGCTCATCAAGCATTTTCTGTATACACTCTATATTCGGATATTCATGATAGTGATGAATGTCCCTCACTTCGAGATTTCTTACTTTAGTATGGTTTTATTTAGTCTTTACCTGTAGGGCATGGCTTTATAAAATATGTTTAGCGGCTGGGGACCTGCAGTATATTTGCTGATAATCAGAGGTAGTATTATCTGCAAAGGAACCATTGGAACAGCCAGTAATGCCAAATGTTCTTTAGGCACTCCCTCTTCTACCAGCTTCAGTCCTGTTACTGCATCTGCTGCTGAAAAACCAATCTGCAATATAAAAACAAAAAGTATTTAATTTGTGACTTATGAAATATTGTCCCACAAGTATTCTTTAAGAACCATCAAATTTCACTATTGATTCATGACAGTTACAAGCATCATACTGTTACATCTGATAAAACAGTCAATTTACAGAAGGCACATTTTGCCCTATATCTTAACTATTGATATTTAGTAAAAACAACAAAAAATTCACTACCTGTATTTACTGTAGATGGTCTAATTACAACTAAGTTGCTACTTCAATAAAGTCTAATGTGTCATAATAAACAATCAATCAATTAGATCAATTTTTACAAACAATAAAAAAGATTAAGGATGATGAAAGTAGTGAGTAAAAATCTGAAGTACATGAGATATTTAGGTGGTCTCAAAAGTATCTACTCATTTCTTTTTAATGTTTTGTCTTGTTTCATAGTGCTAGGGATCAAATCCAGGGCCAACAGTATGCTAGGCAATCTACTCTCTGCACAAATTAATTTTTTAATTACAAAAGGTAAAACTACCTTTGCAATGGATAAACAAAGTAAACAGAATCAAAAACAATAATTAAGGGGATAGAGGGACATACTGCTGCTTCTTCTATAATTCCTTTAAAACATCAAAATACTACTTCTGTGATGTGCCTGCCATATATATATATATATAACTTAAATATAAGCATGAAGAAATGGGACCAATGCAAATGAAAAGCCATTCTACAGAAAAATTGGCATCTACTCTTTTGGAGACTTTTTGTTTGTTCTGCTTCTGATTTTCCTTTTTTTTTTTTTTTTGGTGTGGTGTTGAAGATTGGACTGGTACATACAAATCAAGTACTCTACCACTGAGTTACATATATAGCCCCAAAACTGGAATGAATCCTTAAACAATGTTAAGATGATGAAGAAAGGCTCATATCAACCAAGTGCAATGTGTGATCCTGGGTCGGATCCCTGGCTATGAAAAAAATAAAGTTATAAAGGCCGTTATTGCTACAACTGGTAAACCTTTGATAAGGCAGTGAAGAGATATTATACCAATCCTAAATTTCCAAAATTTTTGAATTGTGGTTTCCTCAAAGTTCCATTCACAGCAAATAGGTTTTAATGTATGACTATGTAAATTAATCGAATATTTCAGAAGAAATATGTGATACACAGAGAAGAGAAAATCTACAGAATAAAAAAAAGTAGAGCTAAATGTTAATAATTTAAAAATTTCGATGAAGGACATATAAATTTTCCATGAGTATAAAATTATACAAATATTCTTAAGAATATATATTATGAATAGTAAATGTTTCAACTTCTTGGAATGATACCAAAAAGCATATTTCACTAAAAAATATTAAAGGTCAAGGATATTTCAGTGTAGCCCAGCAAATAATTTCATTTACATTTTATCTGTTTTCTTGGTAAAAATGAGATATCCAAATAGACCTCACCATTCATTAAAATTTGTAATGCTAAGAGATATTGGTAATATACATATTAAAACATTTATATTCAAAATATGTTAATTTTTTACAAATATACAGAAAAATACTCTGAATATTCAAATGGCCAACAATAATACGAAAAGATGCTCACACTTCTTTAATCACTAGGAGAATAAAGTCATAATCAAGATACCTGTGCACACTCACCAGAAAAGCTGACATTTAAAAGATTTTCAAGGATAGAATGCAGTCAATTCACACTGTTGAAAGTATAGAAGACTGCAACAGCTTTGGAAAACTGGCAATTTATTCTATGCATTTCCTATGGCTCAGTAAATTCCACTCCTATGTATTTACCCATATGAAACATAAAACTATGTCCAACAAAAGTCATGTATGTGAATATTACAGAAGCACTATTCATAATAGCTCCAAACATATGTTGACAGAATGGATAGTGGCAGATGAACACCGTGGAATACAGCCACAAAATGAATGTACTGTTGTTATAAATAACAACACGAGTAAACTACACAAAGTATACTGCACAGCTCATTTATATGAAACTTAAAGGCAAGGACAATTATAGTATTAAAAATTATGAGAAATGCCATTTTGTGGATGGTTTACTTTAAAAAGACAACAAAGGATTTCGAAATACCTCTGTAATTGAAGTACCTCTTTATACATTGCTAGGGATAATATAAGTTAGTACAAACTTTTTTTTTTTTTTGCAGTTTTTTTATTTGTGCCAGGACACGTTTGCAGCCCACAGTGACTCCATCTCGGGGAGTTAGTGTGTGTGCAGAGGGTATTACCTTTCCCTTTCTCTCCCCTTTCCCTTCCCTCCACTTGTGGCTTCCATTTCTATCTCCCTTCCATTAGCAAGAAGGCCACGGTTATGCTGTGTACACCCCCACAATAAATGCTTACTGTTTTAAGCCAGCATGGTGGCCCACGCCTGTAATCCCAGCACTCAGGAGGCTGAGGCAGAAGGATCGCTACAAGTTCAAGACCAGCCTGGGCTACAAAGTGAGTTCAAGGCCAGCCTGAACTGCATAGAGACCCTGATTCAAAAAAGTACAAAACAACAAAAAAAAATTTTTTTAAAGAACAGTTTTAACCAGGCATGGTGGCCACACCCACAGCCCCAGGATTTCTGGGTGACCGAGGCAGGGTTACCCTGAACAGTTTAGCAACTTAGAAATTAAAAATAAATTTTCAAAAGGCCTGGGAACATAGCGCTGGGCAAAAGTCCTAGGTTCAATCCCCAGGACTGCAAAATAATAGTAATAACCGTAGAAATGAATGAATTTAAATTAAAACCTTTAAAATAATAAATTACCCGAGAAGTCGACCCTGCTATTCCAGGCCGTGCCCACAAAGTTCCTGTATTTCATCTCCTTTCTGCCCACCATTGCTTCTGCAAATCTCAGAACTTTCCTCACCTATCATGGCTGCGTTTCCCGAGCGTGGAATTCGCCGGGAGCCGAGTGGAAGGCGCCGGGCCCGCTGCAGGGCTGGAGCCTTCGAGCTTGGCCAGCGGAGCCCCTCACGGGGAAGCCACTGCTGGTGCATGGGACATGCTCAGGAGGGAGCCTCGGATCAATCTGGGGACAGTGGCATGGGAGGTATCGTGGGCATCGTGGTGGCTGGGAGCCCAACTCGACTGGACTGGCTGGCTTTATGGGTTTTTTTGTTTTTTGCTTTTGTTTGAGACAGTCTCCTTATGTTGTTCAGGCTGGCTTTGAACTCATCATGGAGCCCCAGGTTAACCTCGAACTCTAAAAGATCCCTCCTGCCTCAGCCTCCCAAGTCGGTACAAACTTTTACAACAATTTATAAGTCATATTCACTGACCCACTTAATTTCCCATTTGCAAATCTACTGAAAAATATTCATAATATCAAATAAAGGCTTATGCACAAAAACATTCACCAGTGCATTTTTATAATTAAAAAAATAAGCAAATTAAATATACAACAGAAAAATGCCTAAGTAGATTATGGCAAATTGCGCACGAGAGGATTTAGCTCAGTGGTGTAGGTCCCTGCCTGGCAAGCAGGAGGTCGTGAATTCGATCTCCAGTACCAAAAAAAAAAAAAAAACACAAAAAAGATTATGACAAATCTCCATCATTATGACTATTATATTGCTATTAAAAGTATGCTTTCAGTCAGGCATGGTAGCATAGGCCTGTAATTCCTGCATGTGGGAGATGGAGGGAGGAGGAGTACCACAAGTTTTAGGCCAGCCTGGGCTACAGTAGTGAATACAATGCCAGACTGGAATGCTGATGACACTAAATAATGTAATAAGATAATATTATCTTCCTTGAACTGTTCAGCATTTCTTTTTTTTTTTTAATCAGTACCGGGGATCGAACTTACGACCACAAGCTTGCAAGGCAGGTGCTCCTGCCACTGAGCTAAATCCACAGTCCCCTGTTCAGCATTTCTAAACTCTCCTTCCTTATCAGCGAAGAGGAGGAAAAACATTCAAAATAAAAACAATAAAGCTGTTTCCTTGGAGGCCGTAAAAAGATAGCTATAAAGTGCTTATACAGATAAGTCTAAATATACAAAATGAGAATCCTATACATTTCTAGATTTGAGAATATTAATTCCAAGAGTGGCAACGACTCACTGTTACAAAATATGCTTATTTTCTCTAATATAAAGCCTTTAAATGCTTTTGAACTAGCTGGGGATGGTGGTGCACATCTGGAATCCCCGCACTCCAGGAAGGACAAGCAAGAGGATCATATCTGAGCCCAGCCTGGGCAACTTAGCCATTCAGCAAGCACCTGTCTCAAAATAATAAAAAAAGGTCTGGCAATGCAGCTCAATGCGAAGACTCTGGGCTCAGTCTCCAGTATGACACACACATGCACACACAAAGAAGCATTTTAGAGCTATGAAATATTTTAATACAGAATAAAAGTCACCAGCACTGTAGTTTCATTTATCTTGTTTCCTTTAACTATTTAAAAAAATATTAGGAGGCTGAGGACCACAGCAGGTTCCAGGCCAGCCTGAGCTACATGAGCTCAAGGGCAGCCAGAAATACAGTGAGACCCAGTTGCATAAAACCAAATCCAATGGATTTTTAAATAGATTTCTAGTACTGATACACTTCCGTATCGTAGTAAACCTATTCTCAGTAAATAATTTTACTATCCCAACATTAAAGGTATATTCGTTATAATAGCAGAGAGCTATTACTTTTTTAAAGCTACGCATTTCGATTCCAAACATTTAACACTGTTAAAAATTTCAGTTATTAGCAGTTCTTCACATTGACATAATTTTTTCCAAGGCACCTCAAGATATTTGGCTTACTCTGAAATTGTGCTGACATAGTATCTTTTAAAATACATTTAATAAACAGGAAATACTGTTTTTCATGGTTAAATTCTAATAGTAGGAAAGGAACTAATGATATGAAAAGTCATTGAATGTAGTCCATGATGTTGATCATCATATTAGAATGGTAAATTTGCTTTATAAATTTCTTACCTTTGAAGTTAGAATCAGAAGGCAAAATGTCAGAACTGCAGGCATTTTTACAATCGTAAAAAGCAGCTTGTAAGTATCTGTGATCCCTTGTGTTTCTTCTTTTACTACTGATACTTCTTTGTTTTCTTTTTTCAAAAGGGCAACTAAAGTTGTTGTTATTAAAAATATAGTTCCCCAGAAAAAAAGAAAATCTGAAAATAAGAACATTTTTAATCTATAAGTAACTTTTAAATAACATAACTGTATTTATGCTAAATAATTAATTCTGTACAAAACTTTTCCTCAACTTAAAAACAAAAACAAAGAAACTTTTAGACACTTATTTATGATGCTCAAGGCATTATTCCAAGCCTTAAAAGATAAATTAAAAGATAAATAAAACAATCATAAACTTTTAAATGTATCTTAGATCAATGTAAAATAAACAGTGGCACTTAAGAAAAAACAGTATTATAGACATTTAGTACATAACTGAGCTGAATGAAACAAAAGCCTATTGTGCCATTTGATTCAAGGAAAGTGCTAGGGTGGAGCTCGATTTCTGTATCCTACGACATCCTCTAGTCATTCTTACATACCCGTGTCATTTCAGTTATGACAAGCCAGTCAATAAACAACAGATAATTCTTTAAATTACATTTCCCCTTTTAAAATTTTCTAATGCTTTTGTTTAAGCATAACCTTCTCTAGGTACAGAATGCGGAGAGAAGTGTACTGTTGAGTTATTTCAGTGAAAGACAACTGGACCATAAGCTCACCTTTGGACAAATTTAAGAGTGGGAGTCAATAATGGTCTGGGAGAATTGTCGAACAGTCTGCTTAAACATAACAGTAAAAATAGAAGCATTACTTTATTTTCTCATTTGTTTAGTTTTTCTTTTGGTACCAAGAACTGAATTCAGGGATCCAAGTACTCTACCACTCACCTACATCCTTAGCCATCTTCCATTTTTCTCATTTGTTTTGTTTTGTTTTGTTTTGAAGACAAGGTCTTACTAAGTTGTCCAGGCTGGTCTTGAACTTGTGATTCTCCTGCCTTAATCTAGTGAGTTAGCTTAGATTATAGGTGTGCAGCATTGTGTCTGCCTACAGGCATTGTTAATTCAACGCACACCACGTGCCGTAAACACGCAACATATTTTACATATATCTTTTTTTCAGCATGCCTGGTTGTGAAGACATACCAACGTGGCCATGCTGATTAAAGCTCCTTTACTGCTGCCTACCACTGCTGGTCTCCTTGATTGGTGTTTTGATTCATTGGGATTCCCAAAGCCAAACCTTCCCATTCGAAAATTCTGGTAACCTCTTTAACTCTCAAAAATTACTCACAAAACTGGGCCTGGTGGCACACACCTGTAATCCCAAGCACTAGGGAGGCTGAGGCAGGAGACTGCCTCTAGTTTGAGGCCAGCCTGGACTACACAGTGAGATCTTGCCTTTAAAAACAAAAACAAAAAAAATTACAAAGACAGGCATTATTATTCCTACTTCATAGATAAACATGATCACAAGTCATAAAGTACCAGATGTAGGATTCAAACTCAGGCCTAGTTTTGAAGCAAGAATATTGTCCATTATGTTGTCTAGATGCATAGATATACCCAGACCAAGCACGTGTACTTTTCCATCATCCAGAAACACCTGAGCAAGAGAATATATTTTAGTGCCAACCATGAGGTATGAAAGAGGTGTTTCCTCAGTTCTTCACATAACCAACCAACCAAACAAAACACTACACTTTTCCTTTGCTTTATATTTAAAAAGAAAAAAGGCTTTTAACCTTACTTCTGGGCTGTGGGTCTCTAGTTTTTTTATACATACAACCCCCTCATTCTACTAACCCCAGTGTTCCTCCACTTATTGCATTTTACTACTAGGGCCCCAACATTTAAATATGTAAGTTCAAATTTGCTCCATTTTTCTATATTGATATGTAAGGTTCATCAGATTTGTTTGATGGGTCCAATGAAGGCAAAAAGGGAGCTAAACTCTAAGATTTCATACCATACACATCAAGTAATATTTACCTAGAAATGAACTTTTGAGGTAATGGATTTTTTAAAAATTTACTTTAAATAATTATTTTTTTACTTTAAAAAATTATACAAAGTTGAAATTTTTTGTGTACTGTAGTATGAATTTGAAAACATGCAGATTTCAAATCATAACCATAATCAAGACATACATCTATCACTCCCACAAAACTTCCTGATATGTTCATTTATATTCATCTAACTTCTCCCACACACACCCCTAGCCAAATAGATCTGTCTTCTACCCCTATATATTTGTCATTTTGAGAATGCAAGGTAACGTTTCAAGCCTAGATATGAATGGTAAAGGATGTATTATTGGCTAAGAATAAATGGTTTAACTAGTAATGGGTCAATTAGCATGCTAAAATTCTATAACAAGCATTTCTAGTTGTATATAATATATAAGTGAGAACTGTTTCTGAAAGCAAAGAAAAGGAATTGTCATTAAGTAGGAATCAATGGTCCTGATTTCTTTCTAGTTCAAAGCAGGAATGTCTTTTTTTTTTGGTACCGGGGATCGAACTCACGACCTTGCACTTGCCAGGCAGGCGCTTAAGCCACTGAGCTAAATCCCCAGCAGCAGGAATGTCTTTAAAGTAGCTGCTATTTTAGTAACATCACAAGTTTGATAAGATTTATACTTACAGCATTTGCTTTTGCAAAGTAACATACCCTCTTCCTTTGATTGACTCTTACACATGCATGCCTGTCAAAAAAAAATCTGACTATGAACTCTAATATCTTTGTCTCTCTTCTCTAGTGTCCAGCTATCCTGCTCCCAAAGTCCAGTATGCTGCTCCCGATCTCAGCTACTTCTCCTAATCTTTAGTGTTACTACTGCTACTAGAGAAGTTTCAAATACCATCAAGGCTGGACACAGCCTATTGATGTATTTTATATGATGCTAATAAGTGTTTTAAGTTAGGAAATAAAAAGGGAATTTCCAGCTTTTCTTGAACATGGATAAGGCCTAACAATTCTGAAATCCTACTGCCACAAGACAATTTATTAGATTGAAACTCCTTGCTTTCAGAGGGGTATGAGTTTCTTAGGTCCTCATTATTCCCTACAACTCCTACACTCTTGCACCAACTCTGTCAACCCACTCATTTACATTATCTATCTACCCACTGAGTCATTTTGGTTTGCAGATCTGTACAATGTGTTACTTAGGAGCAGAAAATTCTGGTATATTAATAAAGTATGAGTAAATAAATGGCATAAGTCAGTTAAAAATTAAAATAGCTGGGCATGATGGTGAACCTCTATAATTTCAATACTCTAAGAGGCTCAGACAGAAAGATCCTAAGTTCCAACACAGCCTGGACAACATAGGGACTCGAGACTCTCACTTAAAAAATAAAAAAATAAAAAAAAACAGCTGAGGATGTTGCTCAGTGTTAAAAGTCCTAGGTTCAATACCCTAAACTACCAAAAAAAAAAAAAAAAAAAAAATTCAATAAAACAAAAAACTTTCAGTACATGAGTTCTGAGAATCAGACATTTTAAGAGTGGGATGTTGTTTTTTTAGACATCAGGAGCCACAGTGCTACACTTCCTTGGTAGAAAGCCCAGTCAGCACATATTATATTTAGGTCTCAAACTTTCCTTGAGGTTTTTCCTAATTTCCTACCAACTGTAGGAAAAACACTTGATATACAGTTAGGGAGCCTAAGCTACAAGTATATCTGTACCTCTAATTTGTCACTTTGATCTCAGTTTCTTCATCTATAAGAATGAAGAAATTGAAATACATGATCTTTTCAAGTAACAAAACTTTATGTTTCAATCTTTAGGCTCTTCTAGATTACTTTTACCTTTCTTGCAAATTAGAAGATCTCTCTTTGCCTCTATAGATTCTTGAAAAACAAAGTGGATAAGAAAAAAAAAGCTATTCCTGCATTCAGGACTGTCAGAGATCTGTAAATGTATGAAAAAGACAATCTCGGTATAATCAAGGTTTTGTGTCTAAGGGATTATATTTTCTTTCTATCCTTCTGGACCTAGATTTACTAGGTAGATTACTGTTTTCTAGATGCCAAATACTGTTCTTTCTCAGTACTGTACACTCCATTTTGTGCTCCCTTCAGCAGTACATATCCTATCTTCCATCTCTATTACATGCAAAACAGTGTTTATGTATTACATGCAAAACAGTGTTACAGTACAAATTTAGAATTTTAAAAATAATGATGCCTCCTTTTAATACTCAGCTTTTCTAAACACTGTCATGGTTTAGCTCTTCTTTAATTGTTTCCTCCATATGATTCTGTTCTTTAAATTCTTTAAAACCACTGGTTAAGGCTAGAGATTTAGTCCAACGGTAGAGCACCTGTCTAGTGTGCACAACACCTTGATTCAATTCTGAGCACCACACATACAAACAAAAACAAAAACCCCAACCCTACTGGCTAAATACTAAGTGCCACAAAATAAAAAACTATAAATCTGATATGTGTAATCATTTAGAGGAGAATAAAAATCACAGGAACTCTTTAACTAAAATGTCTGAACCAAAAATAGGAAGACCACTACAGATACAAAAATTAAGTTAGGTTTGGTGTTGCACACCTGAAATCCCAAAACTCTGGGAAGGCTGAGGCAGGAGGATAACAAGTGCAGGCCTAGCCTGGGTGATTTAGCAACACCATCTTAAAATTTTAAAAAACGGTGGGAATGTAGCTCAGGCAATGGCCTTGGGTTTAATCCCCAGTACTGAGAATGGGAGATGGTTAAAAAGTAAACTGCTTCAGCCTCTCCAAGAAAACAAAGTTCACAGTTAATAAAACTGCTATTCACAAGAACAAATCAATCTAAATAAAAACCCAGCAAAGGACAAAGTCATGTTAAGTGCAATGTGTAAAGCTGGCTCCCACAGGCAGTACATGGATGGCAACTTCAGGCTCCTCTGAAATATTCATCTCTCTCATTCCTGTCAGTAGGACTCTGACTCACTCATAGGAGGTCCTTAGGATCCTGTAAGTAACTCAGTAATCTCGGCATGAATTAACCCTGCTGTGTTCACAAAAGATTAGAGAACTACTGGCACAAGATTAGGGCTGGGAATGGATCAAAAAGCAAGGTGCTAGAAAACAATCCGCCAAGCCACAAAATGGAAAATGCGAGCCACATGAGGTAGGCTTTTAAAAATGTGCATCTGTATATTAAGCAAGTGCTGTGGATCCCTAAACTCAAGGGTTTTATGTTGCTTCTCCCTGTTTACTGCAAAACACCGATCAACTGTGATTGCTCTGATGTAGTAGTCTTTATTTTACTGACACTTCAAGGAAGTCCAATTTAATGAAACAGAAAACACGACTTGAGTTATCAACCATAAAGATTTCCAGTAAATTAAATAACAAACTTTCCATCAAAGTTAAAGTGTCAAAAGAACTCATAAATGTAAAATAAGCCAAACAGCACAAAGCTTAAATACACTACCTGAAAGAGTAACGATTCCCTTGGGTTGAGGTTGAAACCGCAAGTATTTGTTGCAAAAATCGGCAGACTCAAGAGCCAAAAACAAAACATTGCCCAAAAAGTAGCCTGCTGTTTGGCCCACCGAATTGCAAGTGGAGGCATAACCCACGTTTTCCCGGGATAACATAGTTAACGCCCAACCATCCACAGCGATGTCCTGAGTGGCGGCCAGGAACTCAAATAAAAAGAATGTCACAGTGAGGGTAACCACGTCTGGTGTTCTGCCGTCGGTATTCCCGAGCAAATGATCCACTTGAGTGGATAAAAATATCATAAAGAGACCTAGTACATACTGTGTAGGGACAAGCCAAGATTTGCGACGACCGAAGTTCTTGAAGTAAACTGCATCAACCAACGGGGCCCAGAGCAATTTGAGACTGAAGGGCCAAAAGACAAAACTGAAGAAAGCTTGATCTGTATAGCTAACATTTTTGCTCTGCAAAATGAGTGGGATGCTCCCCGCCAGGCCTAAGGGGATGCCCTGAAGCACGTAAAGAAAGAGCAGTAACAAAATGCTGCTTATTTCAGCTCGACAGCTCCGCGGGACTTTCAAGAAGTCACCAGCGTCAGCGTCCCTCAGAAGCGCTTCTCTGTCCTCTTCCCCGCCCACCGAGTCTGACGGACTGTCATCCCAGCTGCCCGGGGGCAGAGGGCCGGTCTTCACTTCCAGGGAATGGTTGAAAGTCCCAGGCCGCCGTTGTCGACTGTTGTCCTTGTGGGAGACGGTGGGCGACATATCGGAGACCATGCAGAGTCCTGTCTGTGGTGGGCCGAGGCTGAGCGTTTTGAATCCGTTCTAGTCCCAGGTCCAAGGCAGTCGCTCTGGACCAGGGTGTCGCTGGTTTGAGGCGAGGGGACAGGGCGTGGAACGATAAGGGCACTCCTTAGCGCGGTCCAGAGTGCTGAAGAAGGGAGCCAGTACCCCGGCTGGTGGCCCAGGAAGTGCCTGGGTAGGTGTCTCTGAGAGCGGCTTCAAGGAACCTGACCAAGACTCCCGGGCAGCCGCGCCGGGCTCAGGACTGGACAACGGGGCCGTGGTGCTGCGAAGAAAACCAAATTCTAACTGGGGACCGAAGGAGGATGACCAAGAGGCCTGTCTCCGAACCCATCTCCAGCTCTCGCCGCCACCAATGCGGCAGACAGCACTTTCTCCGCCGGACTCCAGAAGTACCAGACAACTTCCTGCCTCGCGCTTCAGGAAGTGGTCCCTGTCTCAAATAGGTCCCTGCGCTGCTTCCAGAGCAAGCTAATGAGGACACGCTCTGGTGGCCTACCTGGGAAATAATGCTTAGTAGGAACACTTAATCCAAAGGGCCTGGATCTCGGAGGAGGTTTAATTTGGGCGTACCGCGCGTTCGGGGCGGGGCACAGAGCAAGCTCCGGCTCTGTGAGCGCAGTGGCGGTCTGGCAAGCGTGGGCCTCGGTCATTGGGCGGGCGCTGCCACGTGACCGCAAGTTGCGCAGGTGGCGGAATAATAATGAGGCGCCGCTGCTGCCTCTGCAGTAGGTGCGGGAACTGGTCCTGGTAATGGGAAAATGCAAGGCTGAACTCCAGACTCGGAAATGCAGTTGCTTTTGTGAGCGGGGCTGTAAGAAAGTATTCGAGATTGAGCAGGTTCAGTATCAGAAGGCCACTGCTGAAGAGACGCCAGCTGTTTTGGTGTCCGTTTCTCTCAGTAGTGGAAGAAGTGGAAGGGAACTTCGTAACGTTGGCTCCAGTTAGGTTGGGTGTCTGAAATGAATTCTGAGGCTCATTACATCTATTTCTGCTCTACTGTAAATGGTCTTATAAGCCACCATTCTGCTGGCATCTTTGGTTATGCATTTTAAGAGGTTTTTCCTTAGGCGTTTTGGCAAAGCATTACAAACACTTGGAAGTGTTGAGAAATCAGATTTAATATTTAAGCGATATCCAAGAGACAGATTTGCCAAGAAATTTCATAAATGGCCGATTGACATCACTCATATGCTAAGATAGTAGTACGTTTTTTTACTTCTATACAGGAAGGAGGAGGCAAGAAGATCCCGAGTTTGAGGTCAGCCTGGGTTACTTAGTGGAAACCCCGCCCCCCAAAAGAAAAGAATTACGTAAAAAGACAAATACTTAATTTTGTCTTGATTGTTGATCTGTGCATATACTGGCCTTAGCGGGTTTTTTTCCAACAGTTTCCTCCACATGAATCTGAGTTTGTTTTTGTTTTTGTTTTAACAGAAAATGGCAATTGTAAAGTCCTCTAAAGTTTGTTCAAGAGAATAGCCTAGAGGGCTATTAAATGAAACCAATCACTATTCAGTTAAGTACTCATGAAAGAAGTTTAGATTGTTCTAGATTAAAACTAACTTTATCTGTGCCTTGGACCAGTTCGTTAACCAAAATCTCATTTGTAGTGAATGTAAAATAGGATTTATAATCTCTTTCAGAATCATTAAAGTTATGAATACAAATTAAAGGACTATACACAGTAGATTGATTTTTTCAAAGATAAAATATTCAGTAAGTTTGTTTTATTTTTTCTTTCACTTTATTTTGAAATAATTATCGATTCTCAGGAAATTGTGAATTACAAGGTCCTGACCTAAATCTCCAATCTCCCAAACAAGTGTACCAGTGTACAGCAGAGGTTTAAATAAAATGAGACAAGTTACATGATTTTAGGGCTCCAGGAGGGTCAAAACCCTTTAGCTGAGATGGAGAGCTAAGACAAAGACTTCTCTGGACCACTCACTGTATTTATTAGGTCCAACAACAAAGGGCAGGGAAACTGAGGAAAGCACAGGCAATGAATGAGTAGGACCTTGGGAGTCACTTCATGGACATCTCCAAGTAATGAATCAAGTCAGTTCAGTAGAACTGTTTTATCATGAGGACATGGTAGGAGTGAGACTGTAGGAATAAGTCCTACAGCTGCAGTCTCTATCTACTTAATTGATGTTTGAGCCAAGTGTCCGCAGCTGTGGCCTTAACTTGCCCTTTGAGGTGTCTCTGGCCTCACAGGCCACTACAGGCCTCAGCCAAGACCAGTGATTCATAGAGGTTCACTTACTATGAATCAGCTCCCATCACCAGGGCCAAAGCCTAGGACAGACTCAACAAATAAACATAGAAAGCCAATTAGTTTTAAATCCTGCTCAGAGCCACTGGATAGTGGTCTCCAACAGTGAATGTACTTTTTACTCAGCTTCCCACAAGGGTAACGTGTTAAATATAGTATACTGCAACAGGTTGGGCATGGTGGCTCACACCTGTAGACACAGCACTTGGGAGGAAAGAAGATCACAGTGAGTTCAAGGCCAGCCTGAACTACATAGTAAGACCTTGTCTCAAAAAATCTAAATGAATAACTACAGTGCAACAAAACCAGGAAGTTGACATATGTGAAAAATTAATCACTAATCTTAGATTTCACAAGTTTACACTGTACTAATTTGTGTGTGCCCTGTGCTGCCCGTTTAATCATTATGCTACCACACCTTTATTGTTGTGCCAGACTATACTCCTCTCTTCATTCTCTGGCAATGACTAAGTTATTTCCTGCTATATTTATGTCTTTTCAAGAATGTTATGTAAGTGGAATCACAGCGTATGTAGAATCACATAGTACGGGACTGTAATGGCTTGCATCTAGATGCCCCAAAGCCTCATGCTGTCCTGAGTGGAGCTTTTTGAGGTGGCTGGATCTAGGGAGTGATACTGGGATTAAGGATGTGATGCTGGGATTAAGGGTGCCCCACCGAATGTGAGAGAGCTACCTGCCTTAAGGGCACATAGCCTGGATGGACCATAAAGAATCAGAAAAGGGCTATTGTCAGTTGCTTGCTGCTTGCTAGTTCCCTGCTTTTTTTTTTTTTTTTTTTTCTTTTTTTTTGGTACCGGGGATCAAACTCATGACCTCGCGCTTGCCAGGCAGGCGCTTAAGCCACTGAGCTAAATCCCCGGCCCGTAGTTCCCTGCTTTTATACCTTCTGCCTGCTGCGAACTGTTTGCTTTGCAGTCCTCCTCTGCCATGCCACCAGGCTGTGGAGCCAACCAATTATGGACTGAAACTTCTACAAACTGTGACCTATAATAAACCTCTACTCCTTTCATTTTGGGTGTTAGGTATTTTGTAATTAAGACAGTAACCTCTCAGATCTTTTTTTCAGTCAGCATAATAGCCTTGAAATCCCTCTAAGATGTTAATATATAATACATGTCATTTATTCTACAGGATGAAGTAGTATTCCCTCTTAAAGATGTCACATCACTGTTTTAAATAGTCTCATTTAAAGGGCTGGGGATTTAGCTTAGCACCCTAAGTGCCTGCCTGGCAAGCACAAGGTCATGAGTTCAATTCCCTGGTACTAAAAAAAAAATTAAGTAATCTCATTTTCCAAATATTTCTCCTTATATATATAGGACAGATTCCTCTGTAATAATTAAATTACTTTTATCAAATGTTAGATCTCTGGATCCAAAGAGGCAAAATTTACAAACTGTAGGAAAAATCATTAGAGCCAGATATTAGGAAAAGTTTTTATGTTTACCAAATTCAATGTGTATGCATTATTAAAATAAGGGAGAAAATAACCTTAAGAAGAAATAGCATTATCTGTAATGCATAGAGAATGCATTACCTGGAAAGAAGATAGAAAAAGAAAATTCATTAGCCATAGACAGTGTTTTCTGTACACACATATATAAAATTGTACATATATAGCATAAATATATAATGTACTTATTATTTTTGTCAGATAGCAATAAATATCAAAAGAAACTATAACTAAAAGTAGGCCTACAATACCTTACATCATTTAAGACATAAAACATAATTATTGCTGGTATCATAATCTATTAAGACTGTCTCAGCAAAATTTACAATAAATTTTATGGCTTATAAGTAACATTTCTCAGTGTTCTAGAAGCTGAAAAATTCAAGATCAAGGCTCTGGCAGGTTCAGTTCCTGGTTTTTAATCTTCTCATATCTTCACCTGGTAAAAAGGATGAGGGAATACTCCAGCATGTTTTTCTCTAAGGATGTTAATTTCTTAAATGAGAGTTCACTGTCATGACTAATCACCTCAATATATGAATTTTGGGGGATGTAAACATCTTGTCTGTTGCATCCCAGCCTTCCTCCACCATGTCCTTTTCACATCAAAAATGCTTTCGTTCCATTCCAGTAACCCCAAAAGTCTTAATTTGTTCCAGTATCAACTTTAAGCCCGAGGTCTAAATACCAAATATCAGATATGGGTAAAATTCCAGATATGGGTAAAATACCATTTGTTCTGGGGCTTTTCAGCAATGAACCTGTTACAAGACCAAACATGTTACATGATTCCGAAGTACAGTGGTGGGAAAAACAGGGTGGACATTATTGTTCCCATAGAAGTAGAAGAAGTGACAGCTCCCAAGTCCAAATTAATACTCCTGTTTGTCTTCATATTTTATGAATCTTTCACCTTTTACCAAATAACTCCAAAATATAAGGCTTACTTAAGCTCTTAAGACTTGAGAATAATCTCCAGATCCTTTGGACTTACTAGGGTGAAGGTCCTACTCTGCTGCTGCTCTGCTAGGCAGGGGTTTTGTGCCCAGGCTGGGTCAGGTATCCCTGCCCCTATGCTTTGGGCAGCGGCCGGCTGGCTAACCTGTTGAAAACAAGGCAATGGCCCCTCCTTTTGAAACTTAGGGGACAGGTAAAATTCTTTGTCACGTGGATTTCCTGTTAGATCAGGCACTCTTTTTTCCTTTCTCCCCTTGAGAAATAATGCAGATCAGTTTGTCTAGGGCGAGAATCTCTTCCCTGCAACTGACCAGATTGCACCATTCTGCCAGATTCTTAAAAACTGATCTGGGTTTAATCTTCCAACTCTCAACAAATAACTGAAAAAGTTGAGTCTCATTTTGTCCACTATTCTTCCCTTAGGATAGGGTTGGATACTGGAATATCTTCACTCCCCTTTTTTTTCTCCCCTCCCCTCAGCAATGCTGCTAGGACTGGGCAGACTGACTGGTTTAGGATAGGGCCATTACAACAAAAATGATTCTAGAGACAGAAGAGGAAACATTCCTAAGGATCCTTGTGAGTTTTGAACTTTTTTTTTTTTTGGTACCGGGTATTGAACTCAGGACCTTGTGCTTGCCAGGCAAGTGCTTGTTCTACTGAGCCATATCCCCAGCCCAGAACCCTTATAAGTTTGATAATAGTTTTAAACAAAACTGGATCACGAGGATCACAGAGAAGAAAGCGCAAGCACCAGTAGGAACAGATAGCCCAGTTTTGGCCACTTCCTCCAGTAGCTCCAGTTTGCCACCACTGTAGCTGGATGGGGTCAAACCTAAGAGATGCCTCTGGTGAAGGGTAAAAAACAAGCAGAGATAGGTAAGGACACCTCTGCTCCTCTTTCTTTGCATATGGAGGAAAAAACTGTCATAGGTGGACATTTGCTGCAGAGACACCTTTGACTTTTCCCCACTCTTTGAATTAGTGTACATACTTAGTAGGCTTCAATAAAGTGCTACCTTGTCTCTTTCTACCTAGCCTGGGCATCCACTAAGAAATAAAATAGTTGCCAAAGGAAAGTGTAAATGACAACACCGCAACTTTAACAATCTGTCCTTTTACAGGTAATATTCACATGGCATTATCAAGAGCAAAGGCCTATCAAAAACAGAGTTTACTGTAGCAGTAACTCTTATCACAGACCCTGGAGTCTTTCTTAAAACAGGCCTTAGACCAGGTTATGGTGGTGCAGCACTCGGAAGAGGCTGAGGCAAGAAGATTACTGCAAGTTCAAGACCAGCCTGGGCTACAAGCCCTGAACTGCATAGTGAGACCCTGTCTCAAAAAGACCAAAAAAAAAAAGTGAGTTCAAGGTCAGCCTAAACTCCATACATAGCAAAGCCTGTCTCAAAAAGAAAGAAAAGAAAACGCATACACAAACAAAAAGAACCATTCCTTGCTTTCATGAGTATAAAACAAATTTTACCCCTTCTGATTCTTATTACAAGAGATCTGTTAATTGATGACCTATAGGGTAGGTTATGACTAGTCTATAATTACATAACTAAAACTGTAGTTCGATTTAGTCTGTACTGTGATTGCAAAGTAATTGTTTTGTGTGTTCTTTATGTCTGTCAGTCTGCCTGTTTAGTCTGTTAATAACCAGTTAAAATTCCTACAATTGCTTCAGTAAAGATTTTTTTCTAGCATCTAGGAATGGTGCTGCACATTTGTAGTCAAACCTAGCACTCAGAGGCTGAGACAGGAGGATTGCTGTGAGTTTGAGGCCTGCCTGAACTGCACAGTGAAATCCTGTCTCAAAAAGACAAAAAAAATTTTGAGCTCATGTTAATTTCATTTTTTCCTTTTATTTTTGCCCTTATAAATGTCTGGTTTTTTGGGATTTCCATGGATATATAGCTTTTCAGGGTAGCCAGATTCATTCAGAAAATTACCAGATGAGGGTTGATAGGTTCCAGGCTTACATAGGACTTAGAAATAAAATTCATAAAGTTTGATGACATAAAGTTTACATATGATTAGGTTAATGTGTATGCTTCTATATGTCAATTTTCAAATATATGTTCTATTTGAATTGGAAGAGATAGATATTCAAGATATTAGCCCAAATGCTTGTGGTTAACATAGCTTAACAGTAGACTAATTTAAATCAGTTGCTAAGAGTAAGGTATTTTTAAAATTGGTGACATATTTCCTTCCAGATTGCTAGACAACCAAGATAATATAAAAATTAGTTTCATAAGTACAATATCTTATTGTCTATGCACAAAAGTTTGAGTTTTTCTTGTCAAAAAATTATATATAACTATATGTCTATAGCTATCTATCTATAAATATATATATGTAGTGTTAACTGGTATGAATTGGTTCTCATGAGTCATCTAAAGTAACTATTACGATGACTAAGTGTGGACCAGTTAGGCTTGGAACTGCTAGACAAAATGCCCTTTTGTGATTAAAAACAGCAGCTTCCTGAAAGTTTTCATCCACTGATAAGACTTCTCCATTTTTTCTCCCACAGTCTTATGATGGCATACCTCAACAGACATTATTAGTGAAATCACTACTAATATACTTAAGTTGACTATAATTATAAGATTAAGGTTTCTGTGTCAAAAGCAATAAGTTTTTAAGATACTCATTGGTTAAACTTACAAAACTAGATTAAAAAACAAGTTCTATATTTTACTAAGATAATTTCTTGTGTAATCTATTATTTGGCTTTTGATTATTAAAAACCAAATTTTAAGAGTTAAAAATTGTTTAAATGTTAACCTATAAAATGCTTTCAATACTAATCAGTTAATGAACAATTATCAGTTTATGAAACAACCTACATATCTACAAACATCTACAAACAAGGTATGTGGTGAGTCTAAGCTTTAAAATTAGCTTTATACAGTAAGATATGTAAGTTTAATGCATACAAAGTACCTAGTAACTTCTCTTATTTATATGATCTGCATCTGGACCTTAGACATACAAAATAATCAAAATTTGGCATCCTTTTAAATCTAGACCTACCATTTAAAACTTGATCTGCATCTACTGGCTCTGACTGAACAAGGATTTTGTTATTATAAGTGAGATACACTTTGATATTGGGTAATAAATCTAGTCATAGTCTTTAATACTACTTCCTAAACTAATGAGAGCTTCAAAGATATCCTTTAATTCTTTTCAGTACATTGATACACTATAAACCTATTAAAAGAGCCCAAATTTGCCTTGAGAGTAAAAACTAAATATATGTTGTTTTTTTTTAGGCTGTCATGATATTCATTGCAAACATCATTGCATATTAAATGAATTTGTATTTCCCAAGTGGACAGGCCTGCAAAGATACAAAACTGAAAAAAACATCTTAGCATTACTGGTGACTTCCAGACTAAAATTTTTTGTGGTGGTAAACTTTTTAGGCTTCAGCATCTAGCTTTCTCTTATCTGTGTTCCAGCTCCTTGTAATAAAATATGCACACCAGGCCAACACAAAACAATCAGCGGGATGATGTAAATACTTCCTTAAGAAGTATGCTTGTGTAATTGTTATGTAATTGTGCTGTAACAGTTAGAGGTACCTAAACAATATACAGTCCAGGAAATGTCACTTTGAAGATTAAAGAGTAGACATTAATGACCTAAAAAGTACATCTATAAACAAGTATATTCTACTTAATGGTACTCTATTAAAAGGCAACAAATTTAGACAACATTTTTATGTTATTTAGTATTTTATAGTTAGATAAATGTAACTGACTAAAAAGATGCTGTACTAAAATGGAAATTTAAAAGGGCATCTAGACTTTAGACATATAATCAAAATTTGGCATCCTTTTAAATCTAGTCCTACCATTTAAAATGGTATTTCAGAGGCCTCGGCATGGTATTACATGCCTGTAATCCCAGCACCCATCAAGCTGAGGCACCAGGATCACTCTGTATTTGAGGCTGACCTTGGCTTTATAGTAAGTTCAAGGCCAGCCTGTACTACACAGAGAGATCCTGCCTTAAAAAAAGTAAATAAATGTATTTCAGAGATAATAGCAAAACCTAATGTCTAATATAATAATGTCTTGACTGTCATGCTAAAATCCTATGTTGATTTTATTCAAAAATTTTCCCTGTAAGACTTTCCAATTGTTATGTTAAAATTCTACAGGAATTTGACTTCTAAGACATTCATGATTGGTTAAAAAAAACCCAAAACACAAAAAAACAGGGCAACCCACTCGGGACCCCTTCTGTCTCTCTTCGGACAGAAGCTTTCTCGCAATAAATATATTCTACTCTAAAAAAAAGAAAAAGAAAAAACCAGTTCTCAGATCATACTTTATATGAAATTTGTTGATTTGTTGTGTTTAGGTAAAAAATTTACATTGGGTAGAAAAAGATATTTTAAAAAATCAAACTATAGATAACTTCCATAAACAGTCAGGTTGAGGACCCAGCTAGTAACAGTCCCTACTGAAATCCCTTTAAAAGTAGTGTCTGGACTTAGTTCCTTCCCTTAATTTGTCTTTCCATTTTGACTTTTATGTTTTAGCCATATGAGCTTAATCTCTTGGTAAAATTCACTTATTCTCACCTAGTTGTTAAACTGCCCATGATCGTGCAAATGGAATCAATGATAAATGTGCCAGACATTTTCTACCACCCTCCACTAGATGGATCTTTTGAAGAGAGGCGGTAACTGCAAAGCCCCACCAAGACTTCTATCCAAAGCCCACGACTTGAGAAAACCCAACAGCTGCCTTCTCTACAGCAATGAAACTGTACCCTTGGACCGGGGATTTAGCTCAGCGGCTTAAGGCATAAGCAACCTTCCTGGCAAGGGCAAGGTCGAGTCTGACCCCCATGGTGGGGGGAGCAAAATAAAGAAAGAAACTTCACCCACTCTGGCAGAGATAACTCTTCAGAAAGGAGAATATTATAGAAAGCTAAGTAAGATAGAAATTGATACACAGAGAGAGAGGATTGGGCCCACTAGGAAGTCAGCACGAAAGAGATGAAGGAAGGAACAAAGAAGGAAGGAAGGAAGGAAGGAAGGAAGGAAGGAAGGAAGGAAGGAAGGAAGGGGAAAAAAGACACATCAGGATTGAAGGGAGAGATAAATCATAAAATAGCCAGGCCTGCATGCCTCCCTATAGATAAACAGCAGTGTGAGATTATATGATAATTAACACCACCTGGTCCAATGGGTTCAGCTAGGCATCAGACACATAGGTGAGTGACCAGAACACTTGCATCTATACTTCCCCCTCGCTCCAAAATGCCTTTGTGCTTTTCTATACACTCTTGCTATGTGACTTGTTTCCCTGTTGGATAGCATTAGCTATGAAACTATACTTGTGATCCTATAGGTTCATTATAGTTTGACCAATGTTCTACCCATGTTGTGATTTTGTTGTGTAAAAGACCTCTGACAGCCGGGGATTTAGCTCAGTGGCTTAAGTGCCTGCCTGGCAAGCGTGAGGTCGTGAGTTCGATCCCCGGTACCAAAAAAAAAAAAAAAAAAAAAAGACCTCTGACAAAAAATTGGTGGCCACCCACTCAGGATCCCTTCTGGAAATCCTTATTTCCAAAAAAAGTATCTTAACAAGTCAGGAGCTATATTTTTCAATATCAGTTGTTTTTGGGGTTTTTGTTTTTTCCTTTTTGAGACAGGGTCTTGCTCTGTAGTCCAGGCTGGCCTTGAACTTGCGGCAGTCCTCCTGCCTTGGCCTCCAGAGTGCTGGGATTACAGGTGTGCACCACCACAACTGGCAGTAGTTCTTTTTCTTTCTGTTTTTTTGAGACAACATCTCACTCTGTAGTTCAGATTAATCTTGAACTGTAGCCTAGGCTGGCCTCAAATTTGAGGCTATCCTCCTGTTTTAGTGTCCCAAGAGCTGAGATTATAGGCATGCACCACCATGCCTAGCCATCAGTAGTTCTTAAATGAAATTCCACTTGTAGAATTCCAAAGTCCATGAACTTCTCTCCCCAAATATTTAAATAAATGTATACTGTGTACATTCATCAAAAAGCATATGCTGGAAACTTCATCATTATAGCTCTATTAGGTGGTAGGACCATTTGGGGGTATTTAGGCCTCAAAGGTTCTACTCAGGGATGGATTAATAGATTACTGGCTTTATCATAGGACTCGGTTCCTTATAAAAGGATATGCTTGGCTCTTCTCTATCTCTGTCTCTCTGGCTCTCTCTCTCTCCCCTTCCTCTTCTTTTCCTCTTCCTCTTCGTTTTTCATCATCATGTTTCATTTTGTGCCTTCACCATGCTGATTCCTTGGTTTTAGGTTTCCCGTTTCCAAAACCATGAATCAGTACATTTCTGTTCAGTACAGATTACCTAGTTTCAGGTATTTTGTTACAGCTGCAAGAAAAGACTAACATGCAAAGTACAAGTTACAAGTACATGACTGTTGAGTGATGAATTATGTTTCAGAAAGTAGTCTGAAGATTATATTACATATATGGCAGTTATTTCTCTTTTAACACTCATTTCATAAAATATTTCAGACTCATTCATAATGGTTCCCATTTACTTAAATACCCTAAAGAATTCTATTTTGTATTCTATATCTTATTACCTAGATCTTGAGGCCCTTATGATTAAATGGTGCTGCATTTTATATGATTATGTGGTTTATAATAATGGAACAAATTATTATGCTTCCATTATTTGTATGTGTTTGTTTTGTTTTTGAGATGGGATCTTATTATGTTGCATAGGCTGATCTCAAGCTCATGGGCTCAGGTGACCTTCCTGCCTCAGCTTTTTAAGTAACTGTACTATCAGTATGCATTGTCATGCTGGGTTATTTTTCAAAATAGAGTAATGAAGGTATTAGCCGGTTTTTCATTTGTGTGACAAAATACCTGTGATAAGTAGTTATAAGGAAGGAAGGTTTATTTTGGCTCACAGTTTCAAATGTTTGAACCTCCATTTGCTTGGCTGCATTGCCTTTGGGAGCATGATGAGGTAGTATGTGGGGGGGAGTGCATAGTGGGGGAAATGTGCATCTTACGGTTACCAAGAAGCAGATGGGGGGGGAGAGAGAGAAAGAGAGGGAGAGAGAGAGGGAGGAAGGGCCAGGGCTTCATACCACCTCTAAAAGTACACACCCAAACCAGGCATGGTGGTGCACGTATATAATCCCAACACTTGGAAGGCAGAGGCGGGAGGATTGCCTGGAGTTCACGGCCAGCCTGGGCTATCTAGTGAGTTCAAGGGAAACCTGGACTGCATAACAAGACCCTGTCTCAAAAACAAACAAACAAACAACAACAAAAAAAAAAACTGCCAGTGACTCCATCTAACTTCCTACCACTAGGTTCCAACTCTAAAAGGTTTCTCTACCATAGGCCTTAGCTTTTAACAATGGGCCTTTGTGGGACATTTCATATACAAACTAAAGCCTTAGGTAAATGAAGTTTGCTTATCTAGAAATTGTAGTTTTTGAGTTGCAGCTTCTACTATTGCTAATAACATATACAATTTTAAACCTTATCTTTCTTTTTTCTGTTAAGTAATTTTTTCTTTTTCTCACACTTGTAAGATTTTTTCTGGGTCTTACTTTCTGGGTGTGACTTTTATTTGTTTATTTATTTGGGTGGTATTGGAGAGTGAAGCCAGATAGTGCTGAGCTACATTTCCAGCCATTTTTTTTTATTTTTTTTTAATAATTTTATTTAAAGAGAAAACAAAACAAAACAGAATAAAGGGTAACAACAATACAGTATTCCAAGGAAAAAAGGAAAATAACAATAACAAAAAAAAACCTAAAAAAGTTATTGCTTGACAAATTACATACTGACTTCTTGGAAATAGTTGTTCAAATTAGAAAGTTAAAACATGTAAAGTAGACATTCAAACAGTGAGGCTGTCAACAGTTCTGCTCCACAATCTGACAAAAACAGCAATATGGTCATCCATCTTACCCATGCAAATATACATGCAATTATACCAGAAGGGTAAAATTAAACACAATAAAACAGAACAAAGCAGATCACAAGAAAGCAATGTAAAAGACATAAATTTCAAAACTAGACAATCGGAGATATTCACTCTCTATCATATTGACTCTTGTTTTGGTCCAAATAGTTGTCCATATTGTCACATACAGGGCATTCACATGAAACAACCTTGTATGGAATTGAGCTGAGCAGGATGAGGAGGGCATTTCAAGTCTTCAAGACCAGACATTAGGGAAGCCAAGAATGGCTGTCATAGTGTCTCTCATTCTTCTCAAAACAGCTGTCCATACCTTAATGTGTGTTGAAATTAAACAAGGCAAAGCAAGCTAAAATCACTTTGAACGAAAAGTGATAGTTTTGCTGGACTTCACATCATGACATTATGGAATCAGCACTGGGTATTGTAGTGTCTCTTTTTCTTCAAAGTAGTTGTTCATTTCAACACGTGTTATATAGTTGGTTCTCGTAAACTGTTTATAAGCTCTACACATGCATGAGTCTCTACACATATATCTATCATTACTATATTAGCAGGAAAAACAAAACAGAGCAAGATAAAACAAAACAATTCCTAGAAAAGCATGAGGCAGAAAAGTCACATAAAACCACAATACCAGGTGTTCTACAATGGTTACCATGGTGTCTCAGCAGTGTATAACAACATTAATAAAAACGAAGCATTGGAGATATTATAAGACTTAAAAAGCAAGTAATAATCAAACCAGAGTGGGTATCTTAGTGAATCTTGTCATCTTCAGTGTAGTTGCCTATACACTTAGACTTGATGCTATCCATCATAACAAATTTAAATAAAATCAGTCAATACAAAGTAGCAATCTAACAAACCAGATTCAAATAAGATCAGTCATAATAAGACAGTGTAAGTTATAAAGGGCTTCA